>MU700627.1:78636-117144 GCA_026770625.1 Nicotiana glauca | reverse complement strand
GCCTCGGGTGTGTTTCGGATGCCCAACGGGTCATTTTTGGAAGATTTTGAACTGCTGTTTCTGGTATCTGGTGTTGTTCTTCGTGTCCGCGAGGGTCCTATCGCGTTCGCGAAGAAGAATTTGGCCTCTGAGACTTTGTTCTTCGCGTTCGCAAAGAGGGCATCGCGTTCGCGAAGAAGGATTTTCCATCAGGGACTTTGTTCTTCGCGTTCGCGAACAGTGCCTCGCGTTCGCGAAGAAGGATTTTTCTGTCGCGCAGGTCCTACTTCGGAAGCTCATATCTTTTGATCTACAAGGAATTTTGAGGTGATATAAAAATAAAAGTTCTAGCTATTTGAATCTAGTTTCCAGAAACATATTACAATAGACATTTGGAAATCTGTAGCAAAAGGTATGGCCATTAAAAGATTGGACTTGAACATTTTGTTCTTCGCGTTCGCGAAGAACAATTTTTGAACTTGAACATTTTGTTCTTCGCGTTCGTGACAGGGCATCGCGTTCGCGAAGAAGAAAAGGCCTGGGCAGAGAAGTTAAGTTCTAAAAATGGGACTTCGTTCCCATTTTCCATTTTTAGCTATTTGGAGCTTGGATAAGGCGATTTTTCGACAAGTTTTTTGGAGAGAACAACGGGGTAAGTGTTCTTAACTCAATTTTTGTTGTATAACTCGAATGTATTATACGTTTTGGTGTTTAATCTGAGAATTTTTTTGAAAAGGGTAGAAAATCCTCTTGGATAGAATTACTGATTTGAGGGTCGAAATGATATGGGAATTAAATGATTTTTACATGGTTAGACTGGTGGCGAGATAAGGAAGCCCCGGTGATGTTAATTTTATAATTTTTCGAGACGTGGGCCCGGGGCTCGGGTTTTGCAAATTTCGTGAATTTTGATATTTTTTGAGTCTTTTCGATTGGGTTATGTCCCCTTAGCCTATTGTAATGTATTCGTTGTGGTTTTGAGCAGATTCGACGCGCGAGGAGGTCGATTTGCGAGGCAAGGGCATAGCAAGCTAGGATTTTGGCCGACTCGAGGTGAGTAAAATTTGTAAATGATATCCTGAGGGTTTGAAACCCCGGATTTGCACACCGTAGTGCTATATTGAGGTGACTTGCACGCCGGATAGCGAGCGTGAGGTAGATCACCGTTGGAGATTGTANGAACTCAATCCAATTGAATTACACTGTTTCATGAACTCAGCTACATTTATACTCAACTTGAGATTTAAATGATATTTCTAATGTTGTTTGAGCTGGGCACCATTGTTTTATTGATGCCCAAGGGGCTTATGATTATTTCTTGACTGATTGAGGCCAGGGCCATTGGTGAGGATATGTTGAGTGATGTGAGGAGGCTTCCAGGCCTCGAGTGTTATGTGAGGAGGCTTTTAGGCCTCGAGTGTGATGTGAGAAGGATTTAAGGCCTTATGTTGATGTGTCAGGCTTTAAGGTCTTATGATTATATAGCGCTTGGGCCGTAAGGAGCCCCTCCCGGAGTCTGTACACCCCCAGTGAGCGCGGGTACCCATGTGAGTTGGGAAAGAGCCCGAAGGGCTGATGTGAGTTGGGAGTGAGCCCGAGAGGCTGATGTTGTACCATGTGAGTCGGGAGTGAGCACGAAGGGCTAATGTTGTACTGTGTGACTGATACTGAGCCCGAGCGGCGAACTTTATGTGCTCATCTTGCATATTTACTTGTCTTTCACCTGTTATACTGTGGTACTTATGCCCGAGGGGCAGATTTTCTGTGCTTATCAGCACTAACTGTTTTGAAATCGTTTTCGTAATTATTGAAAAGACCATTTTCAAAAGAGAATTGAACTGAGCCAAGGTATTTCTAAAGATTTAATAGATTTTACTGTTTTCTCAGAAATTGTACCCGGCTTCTATACAGCATGTTGGTTGCTTTACATGATTTCTTTCTGCTAAGTTATTATTTAATTTTATTACTCACTGAGTTGGAGTATTCATTTTACTCCCTGCACCTCGCGTGCAGTTGCAGGTATTTATTCACCAGATAGCGGGTATTGGCTGCGTGGAGGCAAAGTTATAAAGGTTTAGCGAGGTGACTGCCAGCGTTCGCAGCACCACTGTCTTTTTGTGTTATTCATTATTCCTGTTCAGTGTATTTCTAGACCTGAAAGGAGGAATTACATTCTTATAGATGCTCGTGACTCGTGACACCCCGGTTAGGGCGGTGTTGGTTTGGATTTCCGCATTTTTATCTATACTTCCGCTATTTGGTATTATTAAACCATGTTGTACTATAATTGTGTTAAATAACCGTTTTAAAAAGATGAATTGGGTTGATTGGCTGGCCTTGTCTTCACGAGAGGCGCCATCACGACCAGGTTTGGGATTTGGGTTGTGACACATACAGTCTAGATTTGTCTTTTTTTACAGTCATTTTGCTTCTCTAATTCTTTATTTTCCCTTTTCTCTGCATGTACACTTTGGAGCAAATGGAGTCTTAATGCAAGACTCAACACCACCCGATCATGGAGTCATCGCATCCCATACCGTCTTCCATAGAGTCCCGGATAGCAAGAAAACAAGTGAAACGCTTGGGGATACCTATGGCGTCTTTCTTTTCTTTTCATTATCATTCTTGCTATTTAACTTCACTTGTGTGATTTGACTTCATTTTTATTTTGAGATTATATGTTAAAATTCTTATTTAACATGATTGTATTTAGTTATCCTTGGTACTATTTAATCACATAAGCTATAGGCTTCAAATGGCAGAATTTGGAATTCGTTCTCTTTAAAAAATAATGCTTTCAAAAAGATTTCATTAAAATATTTTCTAATGGAGTTGAGTAAGCACAAGATGTTTAAGACTAGTTGACTATTTTTCTAAAAGTACACATGAAGGCATTGACATTCCTTTTAAATTACCCTTTTTCAAATCAGTTTTTAACCGTTTCATATTAATTATTTTGTATAGTTCTCACATTTTATAAGCTATAAATTTACCTAAGTTTGGCCAATTAACCGTAATTAACGTAACATATAGGGTGCTTTAACAACCTTCCCTATAGGATCAATTAGAACTCTTACCTAGAATTTTAAGGTTAAACAGACCATAAAATAAAGTTAATTTTAAGCACTACTTAGCTAAAATTGGTGTTCTAATTAACCGTTAAAATAATTAGGTGGCGACTCTCTTTAATTAATTAAACCTCAAAATTACCAATATGTTATACTCTAGTTTGACCCGTGTTAAAATGGGGTATAACAGCATGGCGATTCTGCTGGGGAAACCAGGTTCTAAACCATAACAAACTTAGGTTAATAATAAAAAATTAATTTGTGTGTTTTTAATGTTATGATGCTTATTTGAGTTGCTTTTATATGATAAATTATATTTTATGATTTGTTTATCTGTTCTTATTGCTTTATATAAATTGTCATTCCGTTTCGCATCCTCCATTCTGGAAAATTCACACAAGCACACACCTAGCAGTTTCGTGGTTTGCGGCCGTGCACTTTTCAAAAAAATACCTTTTAGGGGAAAGTTCATGGTTAAGTCTATCAGCGGTGCAGTCGACAGTCACGAGCTTTCCACTCTCAAGTTGTCCGCTTGGGAGATG
The DNA here is from genome assembly GCA_026770625.1 of Nicotiana glauca. NCBI lineage: Eukaryota > Viridiplantae > Streptophyta > Magnoliopsida > Solanales > Solanaceae > Nicotiana > Nicotiana glauca. The sequence continues at coordinate 113,555 of MU700627.1, read as the reverse complement.
ACCAGTTTAGCAAAATCCATTCTTAGTCAGCCTAAGATAGAGCCAAACCAAAACCCTTTTAAGAGCATGCATTATTTTAACCTTAGGTGATTTAATACCCGAGGTGTATTAAGTCCATTAGTTAACTTTACCTAAATATCCAAGTGAGTTTTCAACCCCAAGTGACACTTATCATATTTATGTGCATTATTTGAAGGGTAAACATGCCGATTATGTGGATTATTTACTTTAAATTAATTAAATCCTAGTTAAAGGAGCATGACTATCTTTTTATAACATGTGTAAAGTTTTCAAATGACATAATCTTGCGGAACAAGGAGAAGTTTACACATGATAAAAATATCTTTTATTGTACTTTCTTTTGATTTTCTTTACGTAAAAATAAATGGCTTAAGCGATTCATATACTTCTTTTTGCTTTTGAAAAATAAAATTACTTACTTAATTAATTATAATAAATATAATTTATTATACTTTTATTCTTTTGATGAAAATACACCCTTTGAAATATATATATATATATATATATATATATATATATATATATATATATATATATATATATATATATATATATATATATATATATATATATATATATATATATATATATATATATATATATATATATATATATATATATATATATATATATATATATATATATATATATATATATATATATATATATATATATATATATATATATATATATATATATATATATATATATATATATATATATATATATATATATATATATATATATATATATATATATATATATATATATATATATATATATATATATATATATATATATATATATATATATATATATATATATATATATATATATATATATATATATATATATATATATATATATATATATATATATATATATATATATATATATATATATATATATATATATATATATATATATATATATATATATATATATATATATATATATATATATATATATATATATATATATATATATATATATATATATATATATATATATATATATATATATATATATATATATATATATATATATATATATATATATATATATATATATATATATATATATATATATATATATATATATATATATATATATATATATATATATATATATATATATATATATATATATATATATATATATATATATATATATGTTTAAGCAGTTATATTTTATTATTTATTTGCTTTTAATAAAAATAGAATTACTTAATTAATTTATAGAAATGAGATGATACATAATAACATATTTATCTTTCAAATACAGGGTAGGCCTACCTATGGCACAAAGATGACCCTTACATATTAGGACACGCAATTATTTGTTATACTTTAAAATTTGTAACATGCATGCTTGCTTGCTTGCGTATTTGCTTACTTTGCTATGTTGCTTACTCTATTTTATTCTTTTTACTAACATTATCTGTTGTTTTTCAGAAAAAGAAAGTATTAACTATCCAACGTGCTTATATTTTTATTTAAATACTTTTTATTTGTTCATATATTGTTTTTCTTCTGCTTATTTTTATATCATCTTCCTGAATTAATAGTAATTATTATTACCAACCAATCGTTCGGCGCTTAGGTTTTTAACGACTCTAGATTTTTGCCCATTTTATTTCGCAAGTTATTTAATTCACGCCCTTTTCTTAAAATAAGGTTACATGTTCTTAAAATAATGTCACTCGTGCCTCACATAATTTTATACCTTCAATTCTTGCACGCCGTACCAATTTTAATTTTGTAATTTATACCTCTAATATTCGTCTCATAGCTTCATATCTCTTAGAATTTTAACGATCGTGCCAATTCTCATTTACAAGTGGGTAGATGTCCAAACTTGCGCAATCTACCGAGCAACAGAAGGCCACTATTTGGTCAATTTGCATCATCAAATTATTCTAAATGTTTTCACCTATTAAATTCAAGTGTCTATATCATCTTATTTCGGGTCGTCGAGATTAATCTTCACGCACCCGTTAATTCTAATTTTTGGCACGTGAGTCGAGGTACTATCCCATAAATTCGAAAACGGTTGACACCATATTTCCAGGCCTCGACAACTTTATGATTTCTCAATGATTCAAATAGCAAAATATTATTTTCCACGTCAAAATTATTCCTCTCTGGCCTCTTTCAAACACAGTCTATATAAGGCTCGGTCTCATTATAGAATTTTTTTTTATTTTTCCTTCATAAAAAAAAATTGGGGCAGATTCTTGGCACGCAGGTTGAGTATTCTAAACATGAAATCATTCCATCGAGTATTCACCAGAACCTTCCTAAAGATTGGGGCAATTTTTCGGAAAATTCCAAAGTCATGCAAGGAAGTTGACTATGCTAGAGCTAAAGCTTTGATGTTCGAACATAAGTCAGCCTTTTACAAAACTTCAAATCATTCTGTTTCCATGGCAATAAGTCTCGTGCGTTAGATCCCTCTATATAAGAAGTCATTCTCGTCCATCCATTTTGCAACTTAAGCCCCCGTTTCCAGTTTAGGGCTTCTACTTAACCATATTATGAATTAATCTATCTAGTTATATACTTTAGTATTTTGTGCATTTATTTCACTGTGATGAATATGCTAACGCTTAGCTTTTGTATAAAGTTTTATTTTTGCCTTTAAAGGTTGCCTAGCATTGAATATTATTTTGGCTGCAAATCTGCATAAAGTACGAAGCTATAATGGAAGACGGATTTGAAGAATTAGTACCGGTATGAGATTGTTGCAAGCAGAAGGTGAAGATACCAAGGCAAATGTGGTACGAAGAAATTTGTTGGTTAATCTAGGAAGAACTTTCAACCTTCTTCCAAATGCAACCTCTTCTTCTAGCTCAAACCGAAATATTTGCTTAACCATATCCCCTTGCCCAACTCCTACTTATGCAATCTCTACACAAGTTCCATCAACCCGCAACCCCAATCAAGGTAATGATACAGAAGAATGCCTAGCATTAAAACATAAGATTCAGAATTTAATTGATGCTAACAAACTGCGAGTGCACCTACCAGTTGGAAAAAATATCTCAAATGCAATTAGCCGCAACACAAGCAATATACCGAGCGTGGTTGGGCGTCCGATGAAGAAACGTCATTTGGACTAGTTCACCTTGCATTGCTGGTATTATCGTTTTGCAACTATCATCATATGAGTAGCTATTTTTGTAATCATGCCTTGCTTTTGCAAAACGAACTACGTTTTGAACTGATTCCTGTTTAAGAGGGGATACGTAGGCAGCCTTATGAGTTCGGTCTCATCATAATAAAATTCTATTTACCCCAAAAGCCAAAACCGGGGAAAATTTTGTAGAAGGATCCTCATCATTCGACAAAAAAAAAAAAAATCTCGAGCCACATATTTGTTACAAGCACAATAGCAAATTCCAGAATGCTATGGCAACAAGTTGCAGATTCAAAGCCAAACTTTGATATCCAATGCAAGGCAACCATTTTCTTTTATACTAATGAATTTTCTTTGAGTGACACAGGGGCATATTTTAGCTATTCTTGAATATTACATGCTATCACAAAGCTCATCAGCAAGTTAGAAGTCGTAAGATTCATGGAAAGCAAAGGATGAAGCCAAGCCAGCACAAATCAAGCTTTGAAACTTATAATTTTTCTTTGAATGTAGGATTTTATTAATAGCAAAATTTCAGTATGAAGATCTAACAACTGTTAGCATTGCACCAGGAATATTCACTACTACAAAGGCATTGCATCAAGCACTTTGCATCGTACCATTTGTTATTAGAAAATCATTGCACCAAGCTCTCTGCATTGCACCATCAATATATATTACTTCGAAGTAATCATGCCATGCTCTTCGCATCGCATTACAAAACTATAGATCAAGCATCGCACCAAGCTTCTGCACCGCACCAATGCTTCAAATTGCAAATCAAGCACCATGCATCTAGGTTCGTCCACCTAATAATAGGACACAAAGGTCGTCCGCCTGATTAATAGGATACGAGGTAGTCTGCCTGATTAATAGGACACGAGGTAGTCCGCCTGATAATAGGACATGAGGTAGTTCGCCTGATAATAGGACATAAGGTAGTCCACCTGATTAATAGGACGTGAGGTTGTGCACCTGATAATAGGACATAAGGTAGTTCGCCTGATAAAAAGACATAAGGTAGTCCGCCTGATAATAGGACATAAGGTAGTTCGCCTAATTAATTGGACATGAGGTCGTCCGCCTCATTAATAGGACATGATATCGTCCGCCTGATAAAAGGACATGAGATAGTCCACCTGATTAATACGACATGAGGTAGTCCGCCTGACAATAGGACACGAGGTTATCTGCCTGATTGTCACGACCCCAGTTCACCCTCCATGAACATGTTGTGAGGGCACCTAGTTCCTACAATTAGGTAAGCCTAACAATGCGTAAATTCAATATAACTCGCGGAAATAATTAATCAAAACTGAACATATGTAAAATAATAGCTGCATATAAGGCCGCTCGGCCTATACAACTCAAAGAAATGCGGAAGTATACAACTCAATCCCAAAACCCGGAAACTCACAGGAAACACAGGCTAATAGAAAGAAAATACACTGCTCTAACTCCAGAATATCTACACAACCGAAAGAAAGGAAAGTCATATACTAAAGCTGGAATAAGATAGAGACTTCTGGTCTGCGGACGTGGCAGATATACCTCAAAGTCTCTGCTAGATTTCTCCTCCGCGAGGATAGTACGCCTTGGTAGAGGTACCTGAAGATGCACATGAAAAACATGCGCAGAAGGGGCATGAGTACACCACAGCGGTACTCAGTAAGTGCCAAGCCTAACCTCGATGGGGTAGTGACGAGGAAGGTCAAGGCCCTACTGAGATTTAATATAATAATAAGGCTGTCAACAGTATGAAATAAGCAGAAATAATGATATACAACTATGAAATAAATCGAATTAACTACGAAATAAATCGGATTACACAAACAGCAATTGGCATGCAGAAAATAAGATAACACAGAGTAAACAACTCAATATCAACGCCAATAATGAGGATCTTCCAGGATACCGTGATGTATTCCATTTTTATCAATCTGTACAAGGAGCTCCCAGGATACCGTCCCGTAGTCCACCGTATGAATATATATGAAGGATCTCCCGGGATACCGTCCCGTAGTCCAACTATCAATGTGCAGGGGGATCTACCGGGAATATAACCCGTAGTCCCAAAATAAATGTGCAGGGGGATCTATCGGGAATCGAACCCGCAAACCCAAAGTAAACAAATAAGGGGGGAGGGGAGCTACCGGAATCCTACATCCGTAGTCCCAATGTAAATACGCAACCAATATCAGAGAAATATTCAGAAATTGAAGTGCAACAATACAAAGCAACAAATAATTCTGGCCTAACATGCTTCACGTAATTACAATTAAGGCAAATTAAGTAAATAGGCAATTTGGATCAACTTATCATGCTTTTCTATACTAGCACAAGCTATAATAGCAAGTACAATAAAGCAAATACGGAAGAAACTCAGTTCAAGTATTATAAGTAAAAATTCGGGTTTTCAACAATTAGCTCAAGTACGCGCTCGTCACCTCACGTACAAGGCATCCAATTACCAAAATCATATCCTAAGGGACAACGTCCCCCACACAAGGTTAGACAAGCCACTTATCTCGAACAAGTGCAAGTCAACCTGAAACCACGCTTTTGCCACGAGTATCCGACTCCAAATGGCTCAAATCTATTCAATTAAATTGCATACTGTAAATAATAATTCAAGTAATCTATTCTATAATTAAATTCTAAGCTAATACGCAAAATTATATAAAATGACCAAAATGCTCCTCTGGCCCACGTCTCGGAATCGGGTAAAATTTATATTTTCAGAAACCTCGCACTCTTACGAGTCTAACCATACCAAAATTATCCAAATCCCATAACATTTCGACCTTCAAATCATCAAATCTATCCGAGAGGGTTTTCTAAACTTTTCAACTAAATTCACGGATTTAATGCCAAAACTTGTAATAGATTCGAGTTGTATAGCAAAAATTAAGTTAAGAATACTTACCCCGTTGTTATCTCTAAAAATCTCCCAAAAATCACCTCTCCCCGAGCTCCAAATCGTCAAAAATGGAAAAATGGGACGAAGTCCTATTTTCAGAACTTAACATTCTGTCCAGAAATTTCCTTCTTCGCGAACGCGATGCCCTGTCGCGAATGCGAAGAACAAAATGTTCAAGTTCAAAAATCCTTCTTCCCGAACACGATGCCTTGTCTCGAACGCGAAGAACCAAATGTTCGAGTTCAAAAATCCTTCTTCGCAAACGCGATGCCTTGTCGCGAACGCGAAGAACAAAGTTTTCCAAAATTTATTTTCCAACTTCTCGGGCAGCCTCTAGTATAATGGCCATAAATTTTTCTTCACATGTCCAAATGACTATTACAATATGTTTATAACAACTAGATTCAAAGAGCTACAACTTTCGTTTTTGAATCATTTCCAAATTCATTGTAGTTTGAGAGATATTAGCCTCCGAAGTAGGACGTGTGCGACAGAATTTCTCCTTCTTCGCGAACGCGAGGCACTGTTCGTGAACGCGAAGAACAAAGTCCCGGATGGAAAATCCTTTCTTCGCGAACCCAAGGATCACTTCGCGAACGCAAAGAAAAAATTCTCAGAATCCAAATTCTTCTTCGCGAACGCGAGAGGACCCTCGCGGACGCGAAGAACAACACCAGATACCAGATATCAGCTATTGCAAAACAGCCCAAGATGATCCATTAACCATCCAAAAGTCACCCGAGGCCCCCGGAACCTCAACCAAAAATACCAACATATACTAAAACATCATACAAACTTGTTCCAATCATCAAAACGCCTCAAACAATGCCAAAACCATCAAATTACATCGAATTCAATCCTAAGTTCTTCTAAAACTTCCAAAACACGCATTCGATAAAAAACCCAACCAAAACACGTCCGAATGATTTGAAATTTTGTACGCGTATCCCAAATCACCTAACGAAGCTACAGAAACTCTCGGAATTCCATTCCGACCCTCGGATCAAAATATCACCTATCAACTGGAAATCGCCAAAATACTAATTTGGCCAATTCAAGCCTAAATTAGCTGCAGACTTCCAAAATACATTCTGAACACGCTCCCTACCCCGAAATCACCTAACGGAGCTAACGAAACTATCGGATTTCCATTCCGAGGCCGTCTTCACTCTGTTTCGGCTACGGACCATTTTCCAACACTTAAGCTCTCATTTAGGGACTAAGTGTCCCAAAACTCTCCGAAATTCAATACCGAATATCCCGGCAAACCAAAATAGCAGAAATGAACTTAGGGGAAGCAATTAATAGGGGTTCGGGGCATAAATTATGAAAACGACCGGCCGGGTCGTTACATCCTCCCACACTTAAACATTCGTTCGTCCTAGAACGACCATAAAGAACATACCTGAAGTAGTGAAAAGATGAGGGTATCGGTTGCGCATATCCCGCTCTGCTTCCCAAGTCGCCTACTCGGCCGGCTGACCCCGCCGCTGAACCTTTACTAAAGTGATGTCCTTTGATCTCAACTTTCTGACGTGTCTGCCCAATATAGCCACTGGCTCCTCAACATAAGATAAATCCTTGTCCAACTAGACTGAGTTAAAATCCAACACGTGCGACGGGTCATAGTGATACCTTTGGAGCATCGAAACATGAAATACCGGATGAACTCCTGCTAAGCTGGGAGGTAAGGCAAGCTAATAAGCAACCTCCCCAACATGCCTTAATATTTCAAAAGGGCCAATAAACCTCAGACTCAACTTCCCTTTCTTCCCAAATCTCATAATGCCCTTCATAGGCGAAACACGAATCAGAACCTTCTCTCCAACCATATCGAAACCATCACGATCTCTTCAGTCCGCATAACTCTTCTGTCCTGACGAGGCTATTTAGAGTCTATCCTTAATCACTTTAAACTTTTCCAAAGCATTCTGAACCAAGCTTGTGCCCAATAATCCAACCTCACAACTGGCTGGCTAAGGCCTGAACATCCATCGCCATAGGCCTATCTAATGATGGTAGGTAATCCAAACTTTCCAAACTCTCTGCCTGACGACTCAAAGCATCGTCCACTACATTGGCCTTGCCCCGGTGATAGAGGATAGTGATGTCATAATCCTTGTGCAACTCTAACCGTATCCTCTGGCGCAAATTTAGATCCTTTTTATTGAACAGGTGCTACAAGCTCCGGTGATCAGTATAAATCTTACAAGGCACACCATATAATTAATGATGCCAGATATTTAACGTGTGAGCAATACCAGCTAACTCAAGATCGTGAACTGGATAATTATTCTCACTTACCTTCAACTGTCTAGACGCGTAGGCAATCACCCTACCATCCTGCATCAATACCGCTCCAAGGCCAATCATCGAGGCATCACAATAGACAGTATAAGACCCCGAACCAGTAGGCAATACCAAAATTGGGGCTGTAGTCAAAGCTGTCTTGAGCTTCTGAAAGCTCGCCTCACACTTCTTTGTCCACTAAAATTGAGCACCCTTCTGAGTCAATCTAGTCATAGGAGCTTCAATCGATGAAAACCCTTCCACAAAATGATGGTAGTAACCCGCCAAGCTGAGGAAACTGCAAATCTCCGTAGCTGAGGAGGGTCTAGGCCAACTCTGCACTGCCTCTATCTTCTTCTGGTCCACCCGAATGCCCTCACTCGATACCACGTGGCCTAAGAATGCCACGGAATACAACCAGAACTCACATTTTGAAAACTTTGCATATAATTTATTTTCTCTCAGAGTCTGAAGCACTGTCCTCAGGTGCTTCTCATGATCTTCCTGATTCCTGGAATACCCCAGAATGTCTTCAATAAAAACAATAACGAATGAGTCAAGATATAGCCTGAATACACTGTGCATCAAATACATGAAAGCTGTTGGGGCATTGGTCAGCCCAAATGACGTAACAGGGAACTCGTAATGACCATATCGAGTCCTGAAGGCAGTCTTCGGGATATCTGGCTCCCGAATCTTCAACTGATGGTAACCTGAGCGCAAGTCAATCTTAGAAAACACTTGTGCGCCCTGAAGCTAGTCAAACAGATCATCAATACGAGGCAAATGATAATGGTTCTTCACTATAACTTTGTTCAACTTATGATTATCAATACACATACACATAAAAACACCCTTCTTCTTCACAAACAAGACATGAGCACCACAGCATGATACACTAGGCCGAATAAAACCCTTATCAAGCAAATTTCTGTAACTGTCCTTCAACTTAACTGAAGGTTTCACCTCATCCTTAGTCTACAACCTTAGGATAAGACCCAAACTTCAAAATATGCCATTCGTCAGAGGACCCAAATTACACATCATCACACTGCATTAGTCCTATTTCAACACACTTCAACTTTTAATATCGCTTAAATACTTCGAACTTGTTTTCTTCAGGATGTTACATTCTCCCACACTTAGGGTCATTCGTCCTCAAATGCACAATGTAACTTGCGTCTTTCTTTGCACATCTTAATGTCTCAAATTTTTCTAACTCCCAAATTTTTCAGAAATTTTGGCAGAGCCTCTCCTGTAATTAGGCCTATCGACCTTCCAGAGTAACACCAAAACAACTTCTAACAACATATCCACAACCCAATGAAACACCGCAATGTATATATCAATAATAATAATCTCTGCATTACAAGTATCAAATTATCATAATGATATTTGACATGAAACAAATCATCTGTATGCCCATAACCACGTCTCTGACCATAATAGTTCTTCATAAATCACAACATTTCCAATTAACCTTATGTTAACAAACATCTCATTTCAGACCTCCGCTTTACTCACAACGAAGCATGGAGATCTCATAATTACTTACCTGAATTAACGAGTCACATTTATCGCCACCTAGGCGCCCATATTATAGGGTAAAACTCAATGTTTACAACAACAAAAAAATGGCTGAATATGAACAGAAAATATACCAGAATTATCAAATAAGCCTAACAGGCATGACTCCCATTTAAAATATAGTACAAAAATTTTAATTTCATAAAAGGAGAATTTTAAACACATAAACTTTAGGACCTTGTCCTTATATAACATCCACCGCAGCTTGTAGCTCGGTTAAAAATGTTTCACATTATATAAAAATTTGAGGATCTCGTCCTCATCTCTTGAATCACAAGTATTTGCACATTGTGCCAACTGAAAATTTTCATTTCCTTTCTTTCTTCTTTTCAATAATTTCCGTCAAGGAAAATCACAACATATAATGAACCCTCATACCAATAGGGAATATAATTGACAATTGGAATTAATTATCCTGAAATCACATCAATACCTACTATAGTAAGTAATAGAAAGTCACGTTAGCCTCATAGATATTCTTAGTGACCAACACATAATGATAGGGATAGCTATCTCCATATAATAGCCCAGTGTGAGTATTCACATAAGTATATTTCAAGATTATGAAGCTCACTCATGAGTGGAGCATATTAAAAGGACTCGCCTCAATCTTCAAAATCAAATCAAATTAAGGAAAAATATCCTTTTTATAACAATCAGAATTGTACTTGTAATGACACCATCTGGTGTAGTGGCCTCAGCCACACCATAGCAATTATATCAATGGGTCGGGCCTCCACCTCTCAGGCGGCATATACCCGCTCTCCCTCCATCTCTACCTTGTAGTGTATGTAGATTAGTAACTATGATGGAGTGTGTGGACCGAGTGTTCTGATGAAACAGATTTCTCCCAAGTCTGGGACAATTTCTCATGATGTTTCTACTATCACCACATTCATAACAACTCATTTGCAGTTCGGCTACTCATACTGAGTCTTTGCCAGATAATCAGAATAACTATTTAAGGAATCCCATGCTAGTGGTGCATTAAAAGATGATTATCCCATGAGAATGCCCTGATTAACTGGGGCACCGCGAGTATTCTGAAATTGTTTCCATTTCCTTGCTGATAATGAAATGTAGAATTATTATGGACATAGGAATATCGAAATTCTCAACATCGTCCATAAAATCTCAGCTCTTACTCATATACAAGTTTCAGAGAACTTTTGAATACCATATAAATATATCACAGGTCAAATCTGACATGACGCATGACCCACAATTTGATCGTTGATAGTGGACTCTCTTCACTTTGGTGCAAGCCATAAGATACATCCCGATACTTCACAGTACTAATATTTATCGCTCGTACGTCACCATTATAAGATACCTCAATCCGTTCGTCTGGAACATGTAATTCTTAGGGCAATTAAACTCACTTCCTCCTATTTCTCGGTTGCTAGTTGTACCATTCGCTAAATAGACATCTCATACAAACCACATAGTCTATATTACCACCAACTATCTTTAGATCTACATCCACCTCATGACTCTACCATTACTACGACGATTAGGAAATTAAGTAAACCTTCTTAAGACTGTACTTATCAACCACATGTCAGAACCTATTGCACCCCTATTTCCACAATTGAATGATCTCGATACGCCTTCATTATCGATATGGATGACACGTGGTAACAATAGTTGAGTAAATTCTTGGCTCCTTTATAATCCTTCTATAGTATCACAAACTGTCAGCGCATACTTGATACCGAGTGCGCAATTTCAATACACGAGTAGATGCAAAAGAACATATGATATAGGCTTCAACTGAATAAATGAAGCACGATAAGGAATGAAATGAAGTGGAATTTTTTTCCTAACGGTTACATAGCGTCTCGTAGATAAGTACAGACGTCTCCGTACCGATCAGCGAGACTCTAATAAACCGGCCTGTGTTCCGTGACTCCTATGAACCTAGAGCTCTGATACCAACTTGTCACGATCCCAGTTCACCCTCCATGAACATGTCGTGAGGGCACCTAGTTCCTAGAACTAGGTAAGCCTAACAATACTGAAATTCAATATAACTCGCGGAAATAATTAATCAAAATAGAACACATGTAAAATAATAGCTACATATAAGGCCACTCAGCCTATACAACTCAAACAAATTCGGAAGTCTACAACTCAATCCCAAAACTCGGAAACTCACCGGAAACACAGGCTAATAGAAATAAAATACACTACTCTAACTCCAGAATATCTACAAAACCGAAAGAAAGGAAAGTCATATACTAAAGCTGGAATAAGATAGAGACTTCTGGTCTGCGGACTTGGTAGATATACCTCAAATTCTCTGCCATATTTCTCCTCCGTGAGGATAGTACGCCTGGGTGGAGGTACGTGGAGCTGCACATGAAAAACATGTGCAGAAGGGGCATGAGTACAGCACAACGGTACTCAGTAAGTGCCAAGCCTAACCTCGGTGGGGTAGTGACAAGGAAGGTCAGGTCCCTACTGAGATTTAATATAATAATAAGGCTGTCAACAGTATGAAATAAGCAGAAATAGTGATACACAACTATGAAATAAATTGGAAAAACTACAAAATAAATTAGATTACACAAACAAAAATTAGCACGCAGAAAATAAGATAACACAGAGTAAACAAATCAATATCAACGCCAATAATGAGGATCTCCCAGGATACCATCCTGTATTCCATTTTTATCAATCAGTACGAGGAGCTCCCGGGATACCGTCCCGTAGTCCACCGTATGAATAAATCTGAAGGATCTCCCGGGATACCGTCCCGTAGTCCAACTATCAATATGCAGGGGGATCGACCGGGAATCTAACCCGTAGTCCCAAAATAAATGTGCAGGGGGATCTATCGGGAATCGAACTCGCAATCCGAAAGAAAACAAACAAGGGGGGAGCTACCGGAATCCCACATCCATAGTCCCAATGTAAACACGCAACCAAAATTAGAAAAATATTCAGAAATTGAAGTGCAACAATACAAGGCAACAAATAATTCTGACCTAACATGCTTCACGTAATTACAATTAAGGCAAATTAAGCAAATAGGCAATTTGGATCAACTAATCATGCTTTTCTATACTAGCATAGGCTATAATAGCAAGTAGCATAAAGCAAATACGGAAGAAACTCAGTTCAAGTATTATAAGTAAAAATTCGGGTTTTCAACAATTAGCTCAGGTACGCGCTTGTCACCTCACGTACAAGGCATCCAATTACCAAAATCATATCCTAAGGGACAAAGTCCCCCACACAAGTTTAGACAAGCCACTTACCTCGAACAATTGCAAGTCAACCTGAAACCACGCTTTTGCCACGAGCATCCGACTCGAAATGGCTCAAATCTATTCAATGAAATTTACTGTAAATAATAATTCAAGTAATCGATTATACAATTAACTAATACACAAAATTATGTAAAATGACCAAAATACCCCTCGGGCCCACATCTCGGAATCGGGTAAAATTTATATTCTCAGAAACCTCGCACTCTTATAAGTCCAACCATACCAAAATTATCCAAATACCATAACATTTCAACCTTCAAATCATCAAATCTATCCGAGAGGGTTTTCTAAACGTTTCCAACTAAATTCACGGATTTAATGCAAAAACTTGTAAAGATTCGAGTTGTATAACCAAAATTAAGTTAAGAACACTTACCCCATTGTTCTCTCTAAAAATCTTCCAAAAATCGCCTCTCCCCGAGCTTCAAATCGTCAAAAATGGAAAAATGGGACGAAGTCCTATTTTCAGAACTTAACATTCTGTCCAGAAATTTCCTTCTTCGCGAACGCGATGCCCTGTCGCGAACGCGAAGAACAAAATGTTCAAGTTCAAAAGTCCTTCTTCGCGAACTCGATGCCTTGTCGCGAACGCGAAGAACAAAATGTTCGAGTTCAAAAATCCTTCTTCGCAAACGCGATCGCGAAGAACAAAGTTTTCCCAAAATTATTTTCCAACTTCTTGGACATCCTCTAGTATAATGGCCATAACTTTTGCTTCACATATCCAAATGACTATTATAATATGTTTATAACAACAGATTCAAAGAGCTACAACTTTCCTTTTTGAATCATTTCCAAATTCATTGTAGTTTGAGAGATATTAGCCTCCTAAGTAGGACCTGTGCGATAGAATTTCTCCTTCTTCGCGAACGCGAGGCACTGTTCGCGAATGCAAAGCACAAATTCCCGGATGCAAAATCCTTTCTTCGCGAACGCGAGGATCACTTCGCGAACACGAAGAAAAAATTCTCAGAATCCAAATTCTTCTTCGCGAATGTGTGAGGACCCTCGCGGACGCGAAGAACAACACTAGATACCAGATATCAGCTATTGCAAAACAGACCAAAATGATCCGTTAACCATCCAAAACTCACCCGAGGCCCCCGGGACCTCAACGAAAAATACCAACACCTCCTAAAACATCATACAAACTTGTTCCAATACATTCCAAAATACATTCCGAACACGCTCCCAACCCCGAAATCACCTAACGGAGCTAACTGAACCATCAGATTTCCATTCCAAATCCTTCTTCACACCATTCCAGCTACGGACCATTTTCCAACACTTAAGCTCTCATTTAGGGACTAAGTGTCCCAAAACTCTCTGAAATTCAACACCGAATGTCCCGGCAAATCAAAATAGCAGAAATGAACTTAGGGGAAGCAATTAATAGGGTTCGGGGCATAAATTCTAAAAACGACCGGCCGGGTCGTTACACCGATAATAGGACACAAGGTTGTCTGCCTGATAATAGGACATAAGGTAGTCCACCTAATTAAAAGGACATTAGGTTGTCCTTCTGATTAATTGGACGTAAGGTTGTCCACCTGATAATAGTATATTTAGGCTTGTCCGCCTTCAATAGGATATTCATGCATTAAAATTTAGGTTTATCCTCCTTTAATTGGATTTTTAAGCAAGTTTGCCTTAATATAATATTTAGGCTTGTCCGCCTTTAATAGGACATTTATGCACTATATTTTAGCTTATCCGCCTTTAATTGGATTTTAAGCATGTTTGCCTATTAATATAGTATTTAGGTTTGTCCACCTCTAACCGGATATTTATGCATTAAATATTTATGTTTATCCGCCTTTAATGGGGGTTTTGAACACGGTTGCCTTTAATATGATATTTAGGCTTGTCCGCCTTCAATACTGCATTTATGCATTAAAATTTAGGCTTATCCTCCTTTAATTGGATATTTAAGCACGCTTGCCTTTATGATATTTTAGGCTTATCTGCCTTAAATGTGATATTTAGGCTTATCCGTCTTTAATTGGATTTTTAAGCATGTTTGCCCATTAATATGGTATTTAGGTTTGTCCACCTTTAACATGACATTTATGCATTAAATATTTAGGTTTATCTACCTTTAACTTGGGTTTTAAGCACGCTTGCCTTTAATATGATATTTAGGCTTGTCCGCCTTCAATAGGATATTTATGCATTAAAATTTAGGTTTATCCGCCTTTAGTTAAATATTTAAGCACGCTTGCCTTTATGACATTTAGGCTCGCCCGCCTTTAATAGGACATTTAAGCACATTTTCCTTTAATATTATAGTTAAGCTTGTTCACCTTTAACATGGCATCTATGCATTAAATATTTACGCTTATCCGTATTTAATTGGATTTTTAAGCAAGTTTGCCTTTAATATGATATTTAGACTTGTCCGCCTTCAACAGGACGCATCAGCACACATTCACATGCTTTTCATTAATTTATTTCGACCTCGTTGTTAATGTCATTATTGAAATGCATCATTATCATAAATCATTACCAAAGCACATATATAAACTGCATGTTATTGTTGAAAATCATCATTGGCATAAAGTTATATTTTTATCAAATCATTTTGGCCGACTAAGCCGCATTGTATAAGTAAACGCCCAAAAGGTGTCATTTTCATAAGATTACTTTACAGCACATTATATTTCAATATTTACGCTACTGACGAATTCTCCTTGCATGAAATATAGTTCAACATGACGATCAAGCCGAGTTATTGCCTATTATATTCAAAAACTCATAGTTTTCTTTGAGTGCAGGAATTTACCAATAATAAACTTCAGAATGCAGATAGCAAATTATTGGCACCGCTCCCTGAATATTCGCTTCTATAAACGCACTGCATCAAGCTCTCTGCACCATGGATATTCTCTACTGCACCAAGCTTTTTGCATCGCACCTTGAATATCGTTATTATAACCCTGGCACTGGATCAAGCTTTATGTACCATATTAAGCTCTTTGCACCGCATCATATCAATCTTTGTAATTACAAATAAAGCACTACATGTCGGGTTTATCCGTCCTCAAATAGGATATATCGGGTCTATCTGCCCTCAAATAGGATGTATCAGATCTATCTGCCCTCAAATAGGATATATCGGGTCAATCCGCCCTCAAATAGGATATTAGCGTTAATCCTTCCTCAAAAAGATATTTAATTTATTTCGATCCGAGTGGTCCCACTTGCATAAGCATTGCCAAAATATATTTTTCATAAATCATTAACAAACATATTTATTTTCATAAGCTAAATTTTCATATGGTATTGCGATATATCACCATAAAATTATATTTTTATAAGTTTTTCCAATAAATTCACAGTTCTCATGAATTGACGTCTAAATATTATTTTCATAAAGTTATTTTTTATGGCATATTGCATCTTATTTCCTAACGAATTATCTAGCATGTCAAGCTTTGCAGGAAATATAGTGCAACGTGGAACTATATCTTAGCAATGAACTGGGGCAGTTTGTTGGGGAGGAATACAAAACTCTCCAACAAAGGTCAAGTATCTACTTCGAACTCCGCTCGGATTGACTCTCAAAATTCCTAACCAAATCCTTATTTCAAATATCTTTCATTCAATCATGGTACCCAGTGTCTTTATTCAACACTGTGGCATCATTCTAAGATTTGCATCAATAGTTGAGTCCTACTCCAGGTACCATAAGTCTTGAACTACATATGGCCTGATTCTCGTGAAACCCGATATATTTAGGCAACTCAAAATCGGAGTTCAGCCGCAATCATTTTTTTTTACTTCCCCGTTGTCTCATTCCAACCTTGATGGTCGGGACAATATTGTCTACTAAGTCAATATTCTTTGCCCGAAAACTCTTACATCGTCTCCGGTCAAAGAGGGGCAGCTGTTGACATTCAATTTTGTCCCTCTTTTCTTCCAAATTGTTTACTTGAGCTTCTAATATCACTAATGTAACGACCCGGCCGGTCGTTTTTAGAATTTATGCCCTGATCCCCCTATTAATTGTTTTCCCTAAGTTCATTTATGCTATTTTGGTTTGCTGTGACGTTCGGTGTTGAGTTTTGGAGAGTTTTGGGACACTTATTCCCTAAATGAGAGCTTAAGTGTTGAAAAATAGTCCATAGTCGGAACAGTGTGAAGATGGCCTCAGAATGGAAATTCGATGGTTCCGTTAGCTCCGTTAGATAATTTCGAGGTTGGGAGCGTGTTCGGAATAAATTTTAGAAGTCCGTAGCTAAATTAGGTTTTAATTGGCGAAGTTAGTATTTTGGCGATTTCCGTTTGATAGGTGAGATTTTGATCTGAGGGCCGGAACGGAATTCCCAGCATTGTTGTAGTTTTGTTAGGTGATTTGGGATATGCGTGCAAAATTTCAAGTCATTCGGACGTGTTTTGGTTTGGTTTTTTATCGAATGCGTGTTTTGGAAGTTTTAGAAGAACTTAGGCTTGAATTCGATGTAATTTGATGGTTTTGTTGTTGTTTGAGGTGTTTTGATAATTGTAACAAGTTTGGATGATGTTGTTGGATGTGTTGGTGTTTTTGGTTCAGGTCCCGGGGGCCTCGGGTGTGTTTCAGATGCTTAACGAGGCATTTCCGTGTTGAAAAATAAATGTTGTAGTAGCTGAAGTTCTGGTATTTTCACTTCTGCGTCTAGGGAACCGTAGAAGCAGAGCCGCAGAAGCAGCTGGTCAATCACAGAAGCGGAAGCTGGGCTTCCTCAAATTTTTCACAGAAGCGGAACATTTTTTGCGGAAGCGGAATCGCAGAAGCGATTTTTGTTCCGCAAAAGCGGAAGTTCGACCATCAACGAAAGCCGTAGAAGTGGCTTATTTTTCTACAAAAGCGGAACCGCTTAAGCGGTTAATTGATCGCAAAAGCGGAAAACGTGTCTGGGCAGAAGGTTAAGTCCTGAAAATGGGACTTCGTTCCCATTTTCCTTTTTTGACAATTTGGAGCTCGGTTAAGGCGATTTCTCAAGAGATTTTCGGAGAGGACAACAGGGTGAGTGTTCTTAACTTAATTTTGGTTGTATAACTTGAATCTATTACGAGTTTTGGCATTTAATCTAAAAATTTTGTTGGAAAAGTGTAGAAAACCCTCGTCGATAGAATCACTGACTTGAGGGTCAAAATGATATGGGAATTGGATAATTTTTTTATGGTTAGACTCATGGCGAGATAAAGAACCCGATGATGTAAAAATTTTTGAGTTCCGAGACGTGGGGCTCGGGGGGCATTTTAGTTATTTTACATAATTTCCCGTATTAGCTTAAAATTTAATTGTATAATTAATTACTTGAATTATTATTTAAATATGCAATTTAATTGAATATATTTGAGCCATTTGGAGTCGGATACTCGTGGCAAGAGCGTGGTTTCAGGTTGACTTGCACTAGTTCGAGGTAAGTGGCTTGTCTAACCTTGTGTGGGGGACTTTGTCCCTTAGGATATAATATTTGGTAATTGAATGCTTTGTATGTCAGGTGACGAGCGCGTACCTGAGCTAATTGTTGAAAACCCAAATTTTTACTTACAATACTTGAACAGAGTTTCTTCCGTATTTGCTTTATTCTACTTGCTATTATAGCCTGTGCTAGTATAGAAAAACATGATTAGTTGATCCAAATTGCCTATTTGCTTAATTTGCCTTAATTGTAATTATGTGAAACATGTTAGGCCAGAATTATTTGTTGCCTTGTATTGTGGCACTTCAATTTCTGAATATTTCTCTGATTTTGGTTGCGTATTTACATTGAGACAACGGATGTGGGATTCTGGTAGCTCCCCCTTGTTTGTTTACTTTGGGACTCCCGTTAGATCCCCCTACACATATATTTTGGGGCTACAGGTTAGATTCCCAACTGAGGTTAGGCTTGGCACTTACTGAGTACCGCTGTGGTGTACTCATGCCCCTTCTGCGCATGTTTTTCATATGCAGCTCTAGGTACATCCACCCAGGCATACTATCCTCGTGGAGGAGAGATCTAGTAGAGACTTTGAGGTATATTTGCCACGTCCGCAGACCAGAAGTCTCTATCTTATTCCAACTTTAGTATATGACTTTCCTTTCTTTCGGTTGTGTAGACATTCTGGACTTAGAGCAGTATATTTCATTTCTATTAGCCTGTGTTTCCTGTGAGTTTCCGGGTTTTGGGAGTTTGTTTTAAATTTCGTGATATGGGTTGTATTATGCCAGGTGGAATTTATACACAATTTTCTCTTGACAGTAAGATTTTCAGTTGTTTGCTTCCGCAAGTTAGTTTATTTTCTGCAATTTGTGTAAATTCCGCATTTTTAGGCTTACCTAGTCTTAGGAACTATGTGCCATCACGACATGTTCACGGAGGGTGAACTGGGGTCATGACAAGTTGGTATCAGAGCTATAGGTTCATAGGAGTCACGAAACACATGTGGGTTTATTAGAGTCTCGCTGATCGGTATAGAGACGTCTGTGCTTATCTACGAGAGGCTATGTAACCATTAGAAAAATTCCACTTCATTTGATTTCTTGTCGTGCGATAGTTTTGACACCAATTCTAAATTTTCTATCTTCTATTCTCTCACAGATGGTAAGGACACGTGCTACCCGAGATGATCAGACACCCGCGCCTCCTACCGTAGCCGTCAGAGGCCTGGGCCGGGGCTGGGGTAGAGGCCGTGGACGCGCAAGTGGTGCAGCCAGAGCACCTGTGCGAGCTGCCGCTGAGGTATCACCAGCAGATCCAGTTGGAGTTCTGACACCGGTCACGCCTCCAGTTACTACTACTCCAGCTCTTCAGGAGACTTTGGCATCGTTTATGAGCATGTACACCACGTTGGCTCAGGCAGGGTTGCTTCCCCGTGTTGCAGCCACATCCTAGGCCGGGGGAGGAGCACAGACTCCCGCCGCCCGCACTCCTGAGCAGCGAGTGCATGTTGAGCAGGCCCCAAAGATCATTCATGTACAGTCTGCATTTCCAATTCAACCCGAGAGTGGGACAGCTGCTTCTGAGGATGAGCAACGAAGACTTGAGAGGTTCAAGAAGTATGATCATGCGGTTTTCAGCAGTCTAGCATCAGATGATGCCTTGGGATTTCTAGAAGAGTGTCATCGTATTCTTCGCACTATGGGTATAGCAGAGTCCAGCGGGGTTTCCTTTACTGCCTTTCAGCTTCGCGGAGCCGCATATGATTGGTGGCGCACTTATGAGATAGACAGTCCAGACGAGGATGCTTCACTGACCTGGAAACAGTTCTCAGACATGTTTATAAGAGAATTTGTCCCTCAGAGTCTCAGGGATACATGGCGCACAGAGTTTTAACATTTGCGCCAGGGTACTATGATCGTTTCAGAATATGCTATTCGTTATAGCAGATTGGCCAGGCATGCATCAGCCTTGGTTGATACTATTTGAGAGAAAGTTCGTCCGTTTATTAAGGGTCTTATTCCACCCATCAGATCTAGCATGGCTCGAGAGTTGGAGATGGACATTCCTTACCAGCAGGTTGTGAGCATTGCTAGAAAGATCGAGGGTATGCTCGCCAGGAAGCGAGGGGAGAGAGAGGCCAAGAGGTCTCGAGAGTCGGGCCACTACTCTGGTGCCCGTACTGCAGCAACAGGTCGTTATGGCAGGGGTTATGTGGGTCGCCCTATTCATTCAGCTCTTCTAGCAGCCAGCAGCACTCCAGCTTCACCTATGCCACAAGAGCCTTATTATGCACCTCCCGTTTCTAGCGTGCCTCCTGCATGGGGTACTTCTAGAGGTCAGTCCAGCAAATATAGCCCTAGCTGGTCATAGCCACCACATCCTCCCAGAGCTTGTTTTGAGTATGGAGATACATGCCACATGGTTAGAGATTGCCCTAGACTTGGTAGGGGTGCATCCTCACAGACTACTTAGCCATAGCGTGCTCCTCAGAATTCTTAGGCCATAATTCCAGCTCCAGCTGTTACCCCATCTGCCCAGCCAGCTAGGGGCGGAGGTTGGGGAGATAGAGGCCGCCCTCGAGGGAGAGGCCGAGCCAGATATTATGCTATTATTGCCCGTACAGAGGCTGTTGCCTCCGATTCTATTATTACAAGTATTATACTGGTCAGTCACAGAGAGGTATCGGTTCTATTCGATCCCGGCTCTACTTATATATATGTGTCTTCTTATTTTGCTCAACATCTGGGTGTGCCCCGAGATTCTTTGAGCTCTCCTATTTATGTTTCTACTCCTGTGGGAGATTCTCTTGGTGTGGACTGCGTTTATCGGTCATGTTTGGTTATTATTCGTGGTTTTGAGACCAGAGTAGACTTATTATTACTCGACATGGTGGATTTCGATATTATCTTGGGCATGGACTGGTTGTCGCCCCATTATGCTATTCTTGATTGTCATGCTAAGACCGTGATGTCGGCTATGCCAGGTATTCCGCATGTTGAGTGGAGTGGTACTTTATATTACACTCCCAGCAGAGTTATCTCCTTTCTTAAAGCTCAGTGTATGGTTGAGAAGGGGTGTTATGCTTACTTAGCTTATGTGAGGGATGTCAGTATTGATACCCCTTCTGTTGATACAGTTCCAGTGGTACGGGATTACCCCGATGTGTTCCCAGCTGATCTTCCGGGCATGCCGCCCAACAGGGACATTGATTTTGGCATTGATTTGTTGCCGGACACTCAGCCCATTTCTATTCCTTCGTATCGTATGGCTCCTCCTGAATTGAAGGAGTTGAAGGATCAGTTATAGGAATTTCTTGATAAGGGTTTTATTCGACCTAGTGTTTGACCTTGGTGTGCTCCTATCTTGTTTGTGAAGAAAAATGATGATTCTATGCGTATGTGTATTGATTACCGCCAGTTGAATAAGGCTACAGTGAATAACCGTTTTCCTTTTCCTTGTATTGATGATCTATTTGACCAGCTTCAGGGCGCACAAGTATTTTCTAATATTGATTTGCGCTCAGGTTACCATCAATTAAAGATTCGGGAGCCAGATATCCAGAAGACTGCTTTCAGGACTCGGTATGGTCATTGAGAGCTTCTTGTTATGTCATTTGGGCTGACCAATGCCTCAGCAGCTTTTATGCATTTGACGCATAGTGTGTTCAGGCCATATCTCGACTCGTTCGTGGTTATTTTCATAGATGATATTCTTGTATACTCTCGGAGTCGGGAAGATCACGAGCAGCACCTGAGAACAGTGGTTCAGACCCTGAGAGAGAAGAAGTTATATGCAAAGTTTACAAAATGTGAGTTCTGGTTGGATTCTGTGGCATTCTGAGGCCACGTGGTATCGAGTGAGGGCATTCGGGTGGATCCAAAGAAGATAGAGGCAGTACAGAGTTGGCCTAGACCCTCCTCAGCCACAGAGATTCGCAGTGTCCTTAGCTTGGCGGGTTACTACCGTCGTTTTGTGGAGGGGTTTTCATCGATTGCAGCACCTATGACTAGATTGACCCAGAAGGGTGCTCCATTTCAGTGGACATAGGAGTATGAGGCGAGCTTTCAGAAGCTCAAGACAACTTTGACTACGGCCCCAATTTTGATATTGCCTACTGGTTCGGGGTCTTATAAGGTATATTGTGATGCCTCACAGGATTGACCTCGGAGCGGTGTTGATGCAGGATGGTATGGTGATTGCCTATGCGTCCAGACAATTGAAGATACATGAAAAGAATTACCCTGTCCACGACCTTGAGTTAGCTGCTATTGTCCACGCCTTGAAAATCTGGCGCCATTATTTATACGGCGTGCCATGTGAGATTTATACTGACCATCAGAGTTTGCAACACCTATTCAAGCAGAAGGATCTAAATTTGCGTCAGAGAAGGCGGTTAGAGTTGCTGAAAGATTATGATATTACTATTTTGTATCACTCGGGCAAGGCAAATGTGGTAGCTGATGCCTTGAGTCTCCAGGCAGAGAGTTTGGGGAGTTTAGCATATTTACCAGCTTCAGAAAGGCCTATGGCGGTGGATATTCAGGCCTTAGCCAGCCAGTTCGTGAGATTGGATCTTTCGAAGCGTAGTCGGGTCCTAGCTTGTGTTGTTTCTCGGTCTTCCTTATTCAACCGTATCAGGGAGCAGCAGTATGATGATCCTCATTTACTTATCCTTAAGGACACGGTTCAGCATGGCGATGACAGAGATGTGACCATTGGAGATGACGGAGTATTGAAGATGCAGGTTCGAATTTATGATCCCAATGTTGATGAGCTTCGAGAATTGATTCTAGCAGAGGCCCATAGTTTGCGGTATTCCATCCATCCGGGTGCCACGAAGATGTATCAGGATTTGAGGCAACACTACTGGCGGAGGCGGATGAAGAAGGATATAGTTGAATATGTAGCCAGATGCCTCAACTGTCAACAGGTGAAGTATGAGCATCAGAGGCCAGGTGGGTTGCTTCAGCAGATAGAGATTCCGTAGTGCAAATGGGAGCGCATCACCATGGACTTTGTATCTGGACTTCCGTGGACCTTGAAGAAGTTTGATACCATTTGGGTTATTGTGGATCGGCTGACAAAATCCGCTCATTTTATTCTTGTATGTACTACTTATTCATCGGAGCGGTTGGTGGAGATTTATATCTAAGAGATTGTTCGCCTGTATGGTATCCAATTTCTATTATTTCAGACAGGGGTACTCGGGTGACGATGAGCACAACATTTCACCCCCAGACGGACGGACAGTCCGAACGCACTATTCAGATTCTGGAGGATATGCTTCGTGCGTGTGTGATTGAGTTTGGAGGATCTTGGGATCAGTTCTTACCATTGGCTGAGTTTGCTTACAACAACAGTTATCAGTCCATCATTCAGATGGCGTCGTATGAAGCTCTATATGGTAGAAGGTGCAGGTCTCTGGTGGGTTGGTTTGAACCGGGTGAAGCTAGAATGTTGGGCACAGATTTAGTACAGGATGCATTGGAGAAGGTTAAGGTGATTCAGGATAGACTCCACACAGCACAGTCCAGACAGAAAAGTTACTCAGACAGGAAGATTCGTGATGTCTCATATATGGTCGGAGAGCGAGTTTTGCTTCGGGTTTCGCCTATGAAGGGCGTTATGAGATTTGGGAAGAAGGGGAAGTTGAGTCCGTGGTTTATTGGCCCCTTTGAGATATTGAAGCGTGTTGGGGAAGTTGCTTATGAGCTTGCCCTACCTCCCAGCTTGGCAGGAGTTCATCCGGTATTTCATATTTCGATGCTTCGGAGATATCACGGGGACCCATCGTACGTGTTGGATTTCAGCTCAGTCCAGTTGGACAAGGATTTATCTTATGTTGAGGAGCCAGTGGCTATATTAGATAGACAGGTCAGAAGGTTGAGGTCAAAGAACATTGCTTCAGTAAAAGTTCAATGGCGGGATATCCGGCCGAGAAGGCGACTTGGGAGACCGAGCAGGATATGCGCAACCAATACCCTCATCTTTTCACTACTTTAGGTATGTCCTTTATGCTCGTTCGAGGACGAACGAATGTTTAAGTGTGAGAGGTTGTAACGACACGGCCGGTCATTTTTAGAATTTATGCCCCGACCCCCTATTAACTGTTTCCCCTAAGTTCATTTCTGCTATTTTGGTTTGACGGGAAGTTCGGTGTTGAGTTTTGGAGAGTGTTGGGATACTTAGTCCCTAAATGAGAGCTTAAGTATTGAAAAATGGTCCGTAGTCGGAACAGTGTGAAGACGGCCTCGGAATGGAAATTCGATGGTTCCGTTAGCTCCGTTAGGTGATTTTGAGGTTGGGATCGTGTTCGGAATAAATTTTAGAAGTCCGTAGCTAAATTAGGCTTGATTTGGCGAAGTTAGTACTTTGGCGATTTTCGATTGATAGGTGAGATTTTGATCCGAGGGCCGGAACGGAATTCCGAGCACTGCTGTAGTTTCATTAGGTGATTTGGGATATGCGTGCAAAATTTCAAGTCATTCAGATGTGTTTTGGTTTGGTTTTTGATCGAATGCGTGTTTTGGAAGTTTTAGAAGTACTTAGGATTGAATTCGATGTAATTTGATGGTTTTGGCGTTGTTTGAGGTGTTTTGATAATTGGAACAAGTTTGGATGATGCTTTAGGATGTGTTGGTGTTTTTGGTTAAGGTCTCAGGGGCCTCAGGTGTGTTTCGGATGCTTAACGGGGCATTTTCGTGTTGAAAAAAAAATGTTGCAGTAGCAGAAGTTTTGGTATTTTCGCTTCTGCGGCTTGGGAACCGCAGAAGCGGAGCCGCAGAAGCGGTTGGTCAATCGCAGAAGCGGAAGCTGGGCTTCCTCCAATTTTCCTTAGAAGCAGAATATTTTCGCGTAAGCGGAATCGCAGAAGTGATTTTTGTTCCGCGAAAGCGGAAGTTCGACCCTCAGCGAAAGCCGATGAAGCGGCTTATTTTTCCGCTGAAGCGGTTAATTGATCGCAGAAGCGGAAAACGTGTCTGGGCAGAAGGTTAAGTCCTGAAAATGGGACTTCGTTCCCATTTTCTTTTTTTGACAATTTGGAGCTCGGTTAAGGCGATTTCTCAACAGGTTTTCGGAGAGGACAACAGGGTGAGTGTTCTTAACTTAATTTTGGTTGTACAACTTGAATCTATTACGAGTTTTGGCGTTTAATCTAAAAATTTTGTTGGAAAAGTGTATAAAACCCTCTTGGATAGAATCACTGATTTGAGGGTCGAAATGATATGGGAATTGGATAATTTTGGTATGATTAGTCTCGTGGCGAGATAAAGAACCCGATGATGTAAAAACTTCTGAGTTCCGAGACGTGGGGCCCGACGGGCATTTTGGTCATTTTACATAATTTTGCGTATTAGCTTAGAATTTAATTTTAGAATCAATTACTTGAATTATTATTTACAATATGCAATTTAATTGAATAGATTTGAGCCATTTAGAGTCGGATACTCATGGCAAGAGCGTGGTTTCAGGTTGACTTGCACTAGTTCGAGGTAAGTGGCTTGTCTACCCTTGTGTGGGGGACTTTGTCCCTTAGGATATAATATTTGGTAATTGGATGCCTTTTACGTGAGGTGACGAGCGCGTATCTGAGCTAATTGTTGAAAACCCGAATTTTTACTTATAATACTTGAACTAAGTTTCTTCCGTATTTGCTTTATTCTACTTGCGATTATAGCATGTGCTAGTATAAAAAAGCATGATTAGTTGATCCAAATTGCCTATTTGCTTAATTTGCCTTAATTGTAATTATGTGAAGCATGTTAGGGAAGAATTATTTGTTGCCTTGTATTGTTGCACTTCAATTTCTGAATATTTCTCTGATTTTGGTTGCGTATTTACATTGGGACT
Organism: Nicotiana glauca; assembly: GCA_026770625.1. Lineage (NCBI taxonomy): Eukaryota > Viridiplantae > Streptophyta > Magnoliopsida > Solanales > Solanaceae > Nicotiana > Nicotiana glauca. The sequence continues at coordinate 87,063 of MU700627.1, read as the reverse complement.
ATGGATGTGGGATTCCGGTAGCTCCCCCCCTTATTTGTTTACTTTGGGACTGCGGGTTCGATTCCCGATAGATCCCCCTGCACATATATTTTGGGACTACGGTTTAGATTCCCGATAGATCCCCCAGCACATTGATAGTTGGACTACGGAACGGTATCTCGGGTGATACTTCAGATATATTCATACGGTGGACTACCTGATGGTATCCCGGGAGCTCCTCGGACATATTGATAAAATGGACTACAGGATGGTATCCTGGGAGATCCTCATTATTGGTGTTGGTATTGAGCTGTTTACTCTGTGTTATCTTATTTTCTACGTATTAATTGTTATTGTGTAATCCGATTTACTCAATAGCTGTATCTCATTATCTCTGTTTATTTCATACTGTTGTCAACCTTATTATTTTATTTTACCTCAGTAGGGCCCTGACTTTCCTCATCACTACCTACCGAGGTTAGGCTTGGCACTTACTGAGTACCGCTATGGTGTACTCATGCCCCTTCTGCGCATGTTTTTCATGTGCAGCTCTAGGTACCTCCACCCAAGTGTACTATCCTCGCAGAGGAGAGATCTAACAAAGACTTTGAGGTATATCTGCCACGCCCGAAGACCAGAAGTCTCTATCTTATTCCATCTTTAGTATATGACTTTCCTTTCTTTCGGTTGCGTACACATTCTGGAGTTAGAGCAGTATATTTCATTTCTATTAGCCTGTGTTTCCTGTTAGTTTCCGGGTTTTGGGAGTTTGTTTTAGATTTCGTGATATGGGTTGTATTATGCCAAATGACATTTATACACAGTTTTCTCTTAACAATAAGATTTTCATTTGTTTGCTTCCGCAAGTTAGTTTATTTCTGCAAGTTGTGTAAATTCTGTATTTTTAGGCTTACCTAGTCTTGGGAACTAGGTGCCATCATGACATGTTTACGGAGGGCGAATTAGGATCGTGACAAGTTGGTATCAGAGCTCTTGGTTCATAGGAGTCACGGAACACAGGCCGGTTTATTAGAGTCTCGCTGATCGGTACGGAGACGTCTGTGCTTATCTACGAGAGGCTATGTAACCGTTAGAAAAATTCCACTTCATTTGATTCTTTATCATGCGATGTTTTTGACACCAATTCTAAATTTTCTATCTTCTATTCTCTCACAGATGGTGAGGACAAATTTTAGTTTGATCCCCTGTTATTCTAGATATCATGCTCTCATACTCAAAAGCTGTGTTATGAATAAGAAATGTTTATTTGCTCGGTGAAATCTGCTTGTTTATCTTGTCCCCCTTATTGTCACTTGGAGAACCATGACATTTAAGCTTTTCTTTTTACTTCAATGTCAGTAACCATGCTTATAGGATACATTTAAAATTTGCCATGTCGAAATATGGCAGGTTTAAAATATGTATGTTTTCCTCTCATATATTTTTAGAGATGATGAATATAGGTGTCGACGAAAGTTTATTTAAATTGAAGATTAAATATGATGTAGAAAATTGTATCAATACGCAAAGTTGTAATCCTTGCTTTATTTGACCGGTTACAGTGACAATGAACCATGTTTAGTTATGTGATAAGTGATACATCTACGGGACTTGATTGCTTTATACTTAAACTTTGTTTTCAACATGGTACTTGGGAATACTACCTTCTGGTAAAGAACCTACCTTTAGGACTCTATTTAAGTAAAAATGGAAGAATTAATTTATTTTGATCTTGAAAGCATGAAACTTGATAGATTGCCTAAATAACAGTTAGGCGATCAAATGATTTCAAGATTTGCTTTAGCTCATATTTGTGCTAATTGTTGACGTGTGTATGTGGAAGCTTAAATATTCATACAGTCTAAATTTGTCTTATTTTATAGTCATTTTGCTTCTCTAATTCTTTATTTTCCCTTTTCTTTGCATATACACTTTGGAGCAAATGGAGTCTTAATGCACGACTCAACACTACCCGATCATGTAGTCATTGCATCCCATACCGTCTTCCATAGAGTTCCGGATAGCAAGAAAACAAGTGAAACGCTTGGGGACGCCTATGGTGCCTTTCTTTTCTTTTCATTATCATTCTTGCTATTTAACTCCACTTGTGTGATTTGACTTCATTTTTATTTTGAGATTATATATTAAAATTCATATTAGCATGATTGTATTTAGTTATCCTTTGTACTATTTATTCCCATAAGATATAGGCTTCAGATGCAAGAATTTAGAATTCGTTCTCTTTAAAAAATAATGCTTTCAAAAATGTTTCATTAAAATCTTTTCTAATGGAGTTGAGTAAGCACAAGATGTTTAAGACTAGTTGACTATTTTTCTAAAAGTACACATGAAGGCATTGACATTCCTTTTAAATTACCTTTTTCCAAATCAGTTTTTAACCATTTCATATTAATTATTTTGTATAGTTCTCACATTTTTTAAGCCATAAATTAACTTAAGTTTGGCCGGTTAACGGTAATTAATGAATCATATAGGGTGTTTTAACAACCTTCCCTATAGGATTAATTAGAACCCTTACCTAGAATTTTAAGATTAACCAGACCATAAAATAGAGTTAATTTTAAGAACTACTTAGCTAAAATTGGTGTCCTAATTCACCGTTAAAATAATTAGGTGGGGACTCTCTTTAATTAATTAAACCTTAGAATTACCAAAATATTATACTCTAGTTTCACCCGTGTTAAAAAGGGGTATAACACACTTCCCCTAAGTCCTTCCTCTTGAACTTCTTATGCAACTCTATTCTAGTGTCACAAAGTAACTTATCATTGTTCCCTGTGATCAACATGTCATCCACATACACGAGGATGATAACCGTATCACTACTAGCTTCTCTAATGAACAATGAATAATCATAGTGACTCTGTTTAAACCCTATCTGCAGTAATACCTCTATTAACTTCATATTCCACTGCCTTGGTGCCTGTTTAAGACCATATAAAGACTTGTGGAGTTTGCAGACCTCCCCTGTCTGGCAAACCCCTGTGGAATATGTATGTACACCTCTTCAACCAATTCACCATTAAGGAATGCATTATGAATATCCATTTGGTAAATCATCCAGTGCTGAGAGGCAGTAAGAGCTACAATTGACCAAACTATTACCATTTTTGCTACAAGGGAGAAAGTTTCACTATAGTCCAACCTTTCCTTTTGATTGTAGCCTTTAGTTATAAGTCTGGCCTTGTATCTTTCAACCTCTCCTGAGGCCTTGTACTTGATTTTGAAGATCCAATTGCACCCTATTGATGTTTTTCTAGGGGCAGATCAACTATGCTCGAGATTTTGTTTTCCTATAAGGCTACAATCTCCAGTTTTATAGCTTCTACCCAGTGAGGATTAGTGGTTGCCTCACTGAAGGACTGAGGTTCAAAACTTGCTAAATAAGCTGACAAGACCTGACTGTATAAGGGAGTAATGTGAGAATAAATTACATAAGTCGAGATAGGATAAGAGCACTTAGTAGCTTTTGACTGCACCATATAATCTTGCATCCATATGGGAGGCTTACTAGGCCTGGAGGTTTTCTGACTTGAGCAGGTAAAACACCAACTGAGTTAACTGCTACAATTGGTTCTACGACATCAACATCTTCTGTAGAATCAAGTTTACCCTCAACAAGAGTATCAACAGGTGGTGCCTTATCTGGGGGGTCACCTGGAGGATTTGTAGGATTTGTAGAATAGTCTGGTGTATGGTGTGGAGTAGTAATATGAGGAAGAGGAGGCTCCCCCTCAGATGTAACACCAGCCTCATGTGGAGGAACATCAGCACCAGGAGAAGAATCTGTGGCCGATAATTTGGGATCTGCACTAATTGGTGAGAGCAGATCCAGTATAGGAAAGATAGTGCTACTAGGAGATAATATATGCTTGAAAGGAAAGATGTCTTCGTGAAAAATAACATTTCTATTAACAAATACAAACTTAGAGTTCAAGTCATACAGAACATAACCCTTCTTGAAATGAAGAATTGCCCAGGAAGACAACAGGGATGGCTCTTGGTGAAAACTTGTCAACAATTCTAGGACATACTGCATAACATAGACAACTAAAGCCTTTAAGTGTTGCACGAAAGGAGAATGCAAGTAAAGAAATTCAAATGGTGATTTTTACCCAAGTGTTCTAGATGGAAGCCTGTTGATGAGGTAGAGTGCAGCGGTGACACATTCATCCCAAAACCTTAGAGGAACAACAACCTAAAACTTGATAGACCTGGCCATATCTAAGATAGTTATGTATCTCCCCTCAAAAATTCCATTTTGTTGAGGGGTGTAGACACATGTACTCTGATGAAAAATGCGAAGACTGGAGGGAAACTATTTATACTCATTACTGAAAAGCTCATTACCATTATCAATCCTTAAGATTTTTATGGAAGCTGAAAACATGTTCTTTATTTGAGTTAGAAAGTCTCTAAGTACAACTATAACTTCTTACTTGAAGTTGAGCAGAAAAATCCAAGTTTATCCGATATAATCATCAACTATACTATGATAAAATACCTATTACCACTATGAGAGGAACTCTATATGGCCCCCAGATATCATAATGAACTAAGTCAAATGCACATTAAAACACTGATGTACTTAGTGGAAAAGACAATCTAGACTGTTTAGCAACTGGGCTTACAGGACAGTGATGACTTACTATTTTTAAGGTACTAAGGACATCTAACTTCCTTATTACATCAATAGGAGACATGTCCTAATCTCCTATGCCATTCTACTTTAGAATCAAGTAAGTTGATTGTGTGAGCACGCTTATTTTCTGGTGTTGCTGCAGGATACTGCGATGATCCTCGACGTATATATAAACCATGCTCCTCCTTACCAATCCCTTTCACCTCACCACTATAGAGATCCTGGTAAATACATAAGTTAGGAAAGAATGCCACCATACATTGAAGTTATATGGTGAGTCGAGACACTAAGAGCAAGTTGTATCTAAAGTCTGGAATGTATAGCACATTAGAGATATTATTATTTCTAAGTACTAAAGAGGTTCCTTTATGTGATACAGATACTACATTCCCAATAGGTAATTGAATAGTGAATCTCTATGAACTGGGATTTCTTGACAAGAGGTAAGAGCATCAAGTTATGAAGTCATATGATTAGACCTACATCAGCTAAATTGGTAGATAATTTTGGACCCTCTTCATTCCCTTTGCAAAAACATCTGAATAATTTGTTGGTACTGTTCTTTGGTGAATAAAGGAATAACAGGAGTATTGTTGGGAGTAGTTTGTGTAAATTGAGGCATGTAAGCATGCTGAAGTTGCTGCATCCCCAATTGAGTTCCATAAGAGACTTGTTCAGTGCCTGCTTCTGCAGCATTTAGAAACACTGGACTACTCACACTGTTTGCATACACTCTAAAACACTACCCCTTTTTCCTTCCTTTGAAGTGTAATGGGTAGCCATGAAGTTTGTGGAAATTCTCCTTTATATGCCCCTTTTAATGACAGTATTCACACCGAACCTTATTCTTTCTATACTTGAAGTTTCCACCTGCATTTGTTGGGTTCTTATTACTATAGAATATAGCTCCTTCTATGCCTTCAGTAGTTTTAGTAGTCGAAGTGAAATTAGCCAGACTCTATTGACTCTCTTGATAAATCAATAGAGAGTATGATTTGTTAATACTAGGAATTTGAGACATCATCATGATCCATATCCTTGATTGTGAGTAGGATTCATTCAATCCCATCAGAAACTGAAGTAGCCCATGATACTCAAAGTGTTAGGCATATTTTTAAGACTCGGGACATGGACAGTCAGGACTGCGCATTAACGTATCAAATTCATCCCAGAGATCTCTCAATTTGGAGAAGTAGTCAGCAATAGACATGGTACCTTGAGTAAGGGTATGAATCCCTTTATGTAGATTCAGAACCCTAGATCCATTTACCTTGTCGAATCTCTCCTTTTAGTCCTCCAAAACCTTGTGAGAATTAGATGCATACACTACAATACCAAGTAAACCTGGCCTTATTGCATTCATTATCCATGAGAGAACTACAACATTAACTTTCTCCCATTGATCATGAATGTCACGACCCAAGTTTCCCTCTGTAGGATGTCGTGAAGGCACCTAGTCTCTAAGACTAGGTAAGTTACCAATTTTGCGGCAAGAACGGAAATAACGACTATAATCTCAACATCAATAGATATATATAACTAAAAACTGCCGCTCGGCATATACATGTAAATTTGTAACTCAGAGTAAGAAAAACTCCCAAAACCCGGTAGTTATAAGCCACAAGCTCTAAGGAAGTACTAAATATCTCTATACATCTGAGTCTAAGAGAATGAAGAAAAACAACATAATAAGAATAGAGGAGGACTCCGAGGTCTACGGACACTAGTAGATATACCTTGAAGTCTCTATGCAGCAGCACGCGCTCCACTATCGAGGCTGATAAGATGTATCTAGGTCTGAACAAAAATATGTACAGAAGCGTAGTATGAGTACACCAAAACGGTACCCACTAAGAGTAAATCCTAACCTCGATAGAGTAGTGATGAGGTTAGGTCAAGGCCCTACTGGAATATAAGAAATAAGGCAGAAGGAGAAATAAAAAAAATAATGGCAGGTTAGTGCAACAATTAGAATGTACAGGAAAAGTAACAATGCGGGAAAATAAGAAGACAATTATAACATGTAAGGAAACGAATGTCCTACAGGCCAAGGAACAACAACAACAACCAACAATATAGCAAACAGAGGAAAATAGTAACCGCACGGCAGAAACCTCGTACCGCAATAGCGATCGGCACGGAAGAAACCTCGTGCCAATCACACTCCGCACAGAAGAAACCTCATGCAAATAACACTCCCTGCAGAAAAAAAATCTCATACCAGTAACTCTCCGCATGGAAGAAACCTCATGCTAATAGCACTCCACATGGAAGAAACCTCGTGCCAATAACACTCCCTACAGAAGAAACCTCATGCAAATAACATTCCGCACGGAATAAACATCATGGCGATAACACTTCGCATGGAAGAAACCTCGTGCCGCAACCAAACAATCATCTCGACAAGAATCACAAAAGTCAACACGTAGTAAATGAAATAATGATAATACAAGCAAGGAATCCTACAGTTAAAGAACAAATACAGAATCAAGGTAACAGGTACTTTAACTAAACATGTTCTACAAATAGAAATTAAGAGATGAGCACGTAAACATGTGAAATTTGGCTAAACATGATGACTACAGGTTTTAGAATAACTCAATTAACGCATAAAAGGGAAACTACTTAGCAATGACCGGAATATCAATATTTAGCATGTGTACGCACTCGTCACCTCACGTAAAAAAGCACTCACATATCACAAATTATTACAACAATACCAAATCCTAAAGGGATTTCCCCACACAAGGTTAGAAAAGTCACTTACCTCAAACCAAGCTCACTCAGTCAATAAAAATACCTTTGTCATGACCCAAACCCCGCTCCGGTCGTTATGGTGCCTCTCACTAAGACAAGGCCAGCCAATCAACCCTATTTTCCTCTTTCAAAAATCGATAAACATGAATAAACAATTTTTTTTAGGATGATTCAATAATATTACTTAGTGGAAGTACAACCAAACACAGCCCAAACTGGGGTGTCACAAGTCACGAGTATCTATAAGAATATAGTTCCACCTTACAAGTCTAGAAATACGCTGAACAAAAATAGTGAATAACATAGAAAGACAGGGGTGCTGCGAACGCTGGCAGTCATCTCGCTAAAACCTCTACAACTTTTCCTCCACGCATGCCAATACCCACTACCAGGTGAATAAATACCTGCAACTGCACGCGAGGTGCAGGGAGTGAAGTGAGTACTCCAACTCAGTGAGTAATAAAATTAAATTATAACTGAGAAGCAAGAAATCACGTAAAGCAACCAACATGCTGTATAGAAGCCGGGTACAATTTTCTGAGAAAACAGTGAAATCTGTGAAATCTTTAGAAATACCTTGGCTCAGTTCAAATCTCTTTTGAAAGTGATGTTTTCAATAATTACGAAATCAATTTCAAAACAGTTAGTGCTGATAAGCACAGAAAATTCGCCCCTCGGGCACAAATACCATTGTTTAAAAGGTAAAAAGGCAAATAAGTATGCAATATGAGCATATAAAAGTTTGCCCCTAGGGAAATACCTCAAACTATACCGGCCCGTCGGGCTCCCTATCTCGGATCACTCTCAGAGCAGTATCATATAGTAACCGATGCGGCACGGAGCCCGATCCAGATATCGCTGCGGCCCGATCCATAGCTCGCTGCGGCATGCAGCCCGATCCATAGGGGTACCCGCGCTCACTGTGGGGGTGCAGACTCCGGAGGTGCTCCTACAGCCCAAGCGCTATATCACTACGGCGTGCAGTCCGATCCAATATATATATATATATATATATATATATATATATA
>MU700627.1:52807-63991 GCA_026770625.1 Nicotiana glauca | reverse complement strand
TTCAATTTCCTTCAAAAAGCTCTCAAAAAGATCAACAATGGAGTAAATGAGCCCCAAAATCGCGGATGAAATATTTTAAAACATTCTGCCCAGGTCACTGTAGCTTCTTCAATGCGATCGCATTAGAGCCCACACGATCGCATTGCACAAATTTTCTGCCCCCAGATTTAAGCCTAAGCGATCGCTTAGGCATCCCTGCGATCGCATAGCACAAGGTCTTTACCCTGTGCGATCGCAAGCCTTCCACCGCGATTGCATAGCACAACCAAATAGCCCCTCGAATTCCTTCTATTCGATCACATGACACCCTCTGCGATCGCATAGAACAAAAATACTCTGCCATTTTTCTGCTGCAATTTACAACTCCAAAATTCCCGTTAACCATCTGAAATCACCCCGAGGCCCCCGGGACCTCAACCAAAAATACAAACATGATCCAATACCTTATTCAAACTTTCTCCAATCATCAAAACACCACGATTAACACTAAAACCATCAAATTACATTAAATACAATCCTAAGTTCTTCAAATTCTTTCGAAACTCGCATTCAATCAAAAACCCAACCAAACCACGTCCGAATGACCTAAAATTTTGCACACACATCCCAAATCGCCTAACGAAGCTACAACAACTCTCAAAATTCCATTCCGACCCTCGGATCAAAATCTCACATATGAACCGGAAATTGCCAAAATACTAACTTCCCTAATTCTACACCGGACCTCCAAAATCAATTCCGATCACACTCATAAGTCACAAATCATCCCCCAAGCTAACCGAACCACCAGAATTTGCATCCGAGCCCTATAACTCATAAGTCAACATCCGGTTGACTTTTCCAAATCAAACCTTCCTTAAAGAGACTAAGTGTCTTATTTCCTACCAAAACCAATCCAAATCAACTCTAACACACCAAATACTGATAATGAAACATGAAGAAGTGTAGAAATGGGGGAAACGAAGCGGTTATCATAAGACGACGGGTCGGGTCATCACATCCTCCCCAACTTAAACAAACGCTCATCCTCGAGCATACCCAGAGTTGCTCTAGAAGCCAACCAATAATTGAATAACGTTACCATGCATATACCCAGGGGTGATCCCATGTCACCCTATCTCATATAGGTCCGATAACACATTTTAACCGAAATTACGCAATCCAGTCTAGCCCATAAATCATAGAACTACCTTTTCACTTCTGAAACCATCAATACGATCAAAACCTCACACCTCTACTTTGAATAGTCCCGAACCAGTTGTAATAACCCATACCTGCAACCTCAGGTGAAATCATATGATATACCACATAATCCTAACACTCGAAATGATAACTTCTATTCACAGTAGTTACCCACGACAACCAAATACTGATAGAAAGCCTCTTATTAGCTAAAGTCTTATTCCAACACTTTTATATACTGCCAACGATAAATAAAACACGCAGCAAACCGTAACCATTTCTCAGATCAGCCATTCATGAAGCCACTTCCCTTTTGACTAATACCACAACAGATTTCCTAGCCGAACCTTAATATTATTCTTCCAACAAGCTGAAATCAAATCTGTTTGTATTCATTAATGACCACAACGATCGCCTCGAATCCAATACACCACTCTGGTGATATGATACCTCAATACAGGCTTAAGCCACAACTTGCATAATACACGCACCAATAAGAAACAGTCTGAACATGCTCAAATCATGAAAAATGACTTAGACGAAAGGACTGTACCTCAAGCTCATCAGTACCATCACAACACAAGGCAGAGACCTCGTGTCACATCATAGAATAGAACACCCGAATCTACCCCGAAAGTTCATATCTCCACGTGGACTCGCTACAATACGCGATCCTATCCAAACACTGTTACACTTGAAACACCTCAAGTCACTTTGCTCAAAATCGATAGCCACGCACAATTTGATGTCTGAAACCAAAGCAATTCATTACACCCACGGTGAAACAAATAACATACGACACGCAACCGGTAGGTCATGACCAACACTCCATTTACCGAGCAACATCAATTACTCTTCCAGCTCGACTTTCACTATGAATCCCCAATGGAACCACACCACATGAGAACATAATCAACAAATCATAATGTCTCACAACATAGAATAGCAACTCAAGATTGATACGTAGCCATATCACCCTGCCAACGAACTCATTACCAAGGAGCCTGAAGCTGCTCCTTCCACTACTACAACTCTTGCCGGAGCTGTAAGATATAGTGCCCGGCAATAAATCAATATCAAAATCCACAACCTCGCTCGGCGACATGCCCGGCCATAAGAAACGCATCTGAAAAGTCCCTCATTACCGGAACTGAACCAATGGTAGAAACCTCTACGCTGACATCCATCATGAAGGCCTAATTAAGAAATGCAGTCCTCCCCAGCCCTCCACATGTCTTTGGAATACAAGCCACTCTGCTAGAACATAGTCCGATGCACCTCGCCACTCAACCCGTGGCATTCTCCGGCATAGCCCATAGCGCAATAGTCTAGAATAACCTAACACTGAGACATCCAGTCCACACCCTAACATCATATCCAAAATCTAACATACCAGGCAAAGAAAGATCCACTCGGGCCTCCAAATCCCAATAGCCGCTAAACGGTACCAATACACACGATCCACAACCACTACATAGTCTGAACCTGAGAACTTCCAGTCTCTAACTCTATATAGCATACGAATCACCATACATGGTCCCGAATTCGGCCATATAAATACATATCACACCTTAAGTACCCAATCACTCCACAAAAGATATTCTAAAATTTCCCATGTTCAATCAAACAATATCAGATATCGGCAATAAAACTAACAAGAAAGCATCGCAATACCACCAAAGTGCCATCAACTTAATCACATTACCCTTTTTCTGAAACATATACCCTCGTCAAATCACTATGATTAGTAATATCATTTCCTTAGTCATCTGAAGATCATTCACCCTAATCATCTGAAGCTGGATTCTCTAATCACCTAAAACTGCCTGTGCTGATTAAGAATTTAATGACTCTCCATTCAGAACTGAATCGTAACCTTACACACACGAATCTCAATCCTCCACAACATACCGCATATACTATACCACCCTAGGATAGCATGAGAACTCCATCTCCCTTCCTAACCGTAAACATATACATACTCAACTAGTCAAGAACTCTCCATTGGTCCCACCTAGAAGAAAATCATTACGCACCCCATGCTCCGCATGTCCATAGAAAATATACATCTCCAAACCACGCTGAAACCCAACAAGAATTCTCTCCCAATTCCATTTGCACGAGCTAAACTGCCACGACTCAATCCTTCTATCCAAACCGAGCTAAGAAAGTTGTCAGAACTCAAGAGCTTTACTGTACAATACATGTACGAACTCATTGCCTCGAACACACACAAAGAATTAATCACATCCTTACCATACCAATTCGGTCCACTATCAGGCTATTCCATCTATCTAATTTCCCTCCTAATTCATCATCAACTTGATATTTCTCCCTTACTGTGGTACCACAATTCCTCAACCCAAGCTTACCACATGAGAACCAAGCATGAACCACACTGTCTGAAACCTATAAGCCACTGAATACTCTCTCTCGAATATTCCCAAAAGCACCACATTCCACAGCACTTAACTTTGAAGAACTTCCTATGAATCTAAATCTATTACCTTTACTCTCGTGATACTAATGCATAGAATCCCATAATTAACACAGAAATACCAAGAACCTGAACCTATTTCAATGAAAATACAGTTTCTAAACACACATACAACTTTAAGATACCTGATTGTTCCCTATCGACTCTTGAACACATTAGAACCATTTTTGAAAGTCATTCTCTCTTATTCAAACTGCAAATCGTTTGACCTGACGGATAGAACCACGCGTGCCTCATTGGCACTCCAACACCGCAAAATGATATCTTCATTCCAATACAACCAAGCTACTTCCTTCTCTATACACCGAGTATCCTTTGGCAATAACACTCAAGACATTCCGTGATTCTCATACTCTATAAAGCATAATATGACCTTTGTCACAGTTTTGCTTCACTTACGCCATCCTCGGCTCAATTTCTGTGACCAGAACTGATTCGCCAGCATGCCTCAAGCCGGAACCAACATAGCACATAACCATGCAATCAGCTAATCAGCAGCAACGTCCCCAACTTGGCTCGAAGCCATATATTAGGACACACTCAATAACCCATAACACTTTTACTCTAATGATGCCACAATACCATAGCGAGGTTAAACTTAAACCATTTACAAGTTTGTGAAAACACAGATCATCTAGTACTATAATCCTCTGCAAATCTCGCATTTATCCCCACATCAGTTGAGTCCACTCTCTTAAGCGACCCAAATTTTCAAATTTCAACACGTACTTTTCAATTACACATGAGATCTCCTAACATACACCTAGGGATCATACCATTTAATAACACTCCGCAGGAGATAACCCACATGCTTCGCCTCAATTTGGTATTTTTGCATACCTTCCACCGTCATACATATTACATAGTCATTTAGTCTTCCTGGGTCTGAACTCATACCGCCACATGTAATGCACTTCCCTCCCCAACTAGGAGACACGAAAATATTCTCCACGCTTTCATAACTCGGGCTACACATCAAATCACAATAGGAATCGAACACTTAACAGTTCATCTATTATCCTGCAAACTTCTTTGTCACTACCAAGTCGTATAGATACATCTCGCAATACTAATATACTCATCATCTGGCTATCCAGCCGTCACTTCCACTAATTGGGACAATACCGAATATAAAAGTTCAAAACACTTACTCACACAATTAGCACCTCGGTGCTAAAGCCAAAGGTAAAGATCCGGCCTCAAGTCCTCCAGACTAGCCCAACATAAACTCATAGAGCTCATGTTTCGCCCCTCGATCGGGGAATCACAGGCCATCAAGGCACATCTGAAACTGAGCGTTTATACGCACATGCGAATGCGTGGAAGGAATTTCAAGAGTTATATTTCAAGCTGAATCAAGGACGCACGATAAGAATTCCAAGAATATGAAGTTTTCCTAAAGGTTCTGCTGCCTCTCGAGGATAAATATAGACGTCTCCGTACCGATCCGTGAGACTCTACTAAACCTGCTCATGACTCGCGAGACCTATTAACCTAGGCTCTGATACCAACTTGTCACGACCCAAACCCCGCTCCGGTCGTGATGGTACCTCTCGTGAAGACAAGGCCAGCCAACCAACACCTATTTGCCTCTTTCAAAAATAGATAAACATGAATGAACAATTTTTTTTAGGATGATTCAATAATATTACTTAACGGAAGTATAACAAAACACAACCCAAACCGGGGTGTAACAAGTCACGAGCATCTATAAGAATGTAATTCCACCTTACAAGTCTAGAAATATGCTGAACAGAAATAGTGAATAACATAGAAAGATAGGGGTGCTGCGAACGCTGGAAGTCACATCGCTAAAACCTCTACAACTCTGCCTCCACGCATGCCAATACCCACTACCGGGTGAATAAATACCTGCAACTGCACGCGAGGTGTAGGGAGTAAATTGAGTACTCCAACTCAGTGAGTAATAAAAATAAATAATAACTGAGCAGCAAGAAATCACGTAAAGCAACCAACATGCTGTATAGAAGCCGGGTACAATTTTATAAGAAAATAGTGAAATCTGTGAAATCTTTAGAAATACCTTGGCTCAGTTCAAATCTCTTTTGAAAATGATCTGTTCAATAATTACGAAAATGATTTCGAAACAGTTAGTGTTGATAAGCATAGAAAATTTGCCCCTCGGGCACAAATACCACAGTTTAACAGGTAAAAAGGCAAGTAAGTATGCAAGATGAACACATAAAAGTTCGCCCCTCGGGCAATATCTCAAACTATACCAGCCCCTCGGGCTCCCTCTCTTGGATCACTCTCAGAACAGTATCATATAGTAACCGCTGCGGCGTGTAGCCCGATCCACATATCGCTGCGGCGTGCACCCCGATCCATAGCTCGCTGCGGCATGCAGCCCGATCCATAGGGGTACCCGCGCTCACTGTAGGGGTGCAGACTCCGGAGAGGCTCCTACAGCCCAAGCGCTATATCACTGTGGCGTGCGGTCCGATCCAATATATATATATATATATATATATATATATATATATATATATATATATATATATATATATATATGTACTGTTGTTGTGTGCAGCCCGATCTATATAATATATTGCTGCGGCATGCAGCCCGATCCATATAAGTATCGCTGTAGCGTACAACCTGATCCATAAATATAATCCTCACATCGAGTCCTTCGGCCTCACATCACTCAGTGCACCCTAACATATTGTCCACGACCACACTCAGTCAGAATAACATCACAAGCCCCTCCGACATTAGTAAAACAATAGTCCTCAGCCCAAATTATCATTTAAAATATCATTTAAGACTCAAATCAGAGTAAAAGTGGCTGAGTTGAAAAATAGTGGAGCAACAATATGACTGAGTTCAAGTAATAAGTCAAAACAGCGAGGAAGCAGTAAAAATAATCCCCAAAGGATTCAAATAGTTGGCACGAAGCCCAAATATGGCAATCAGCCCAAACAGCAGTGCTAACAAATAAATTCCAGTCAAATACGGAGTAAATTCATCAATCGGGACGGACCAAGTTACAATCCCCAGCGGTGCTCTACCACACGCCCACTATCCGGCATGTAAATTACCTCAATATAGCACTACAATGTGCAATCCGAGGTTTCAAACCCTTAGGATATCATTTACAATCATTACTCATCTCGAACTGGTGAAATCTCTAGCTCCCAACGCCTTTACCCCTCAAACCGGCCTCCATGCGCGTCGAATATATCCAACATTAGAGCGAATACATCACAATATGCGAATGGGACAATACCCAATCGAAAACAATCGAAAAATAGCAAATATCTCAAAATTAGCAAAACCCGAGTCCCGGGCCCACTATTTAGAAATCAAAAAATTTAACATTAATGGGTTCCTCATCTTCTCACGAGTTCATACATACTAAGAACTCTCAAATCCGAGCTCAAATGACCCATCAAATCCCAATTTGAAATATCAAAAACTCAAGCCCTAGTTCATCAATTTTAGGCTTAATTTCCATGAATTTCTAGATGGATTTCATAATAAGAACGAGTTTTAAGTTTAAAAATCTTACCTCCAATCGATTCTCCTTGAATTCCTCTCCAATTGCCTTCAAAAATCTCTCAAAAAGATCAACAATGGAGTAAATGAGCCCCAAAATCGCGGATGAAATGTTTTAAAACATTCTGCCCAGGTCACTGTAGCTTCTTCGATGCGAACGCATTAGAACCCACGCGATCGTATAGCACAAATTTTCTGCCCCCAGATTTAACCCTACGCGATCGCATAGGCATCTCTGCAATCGCATAGCACAAGGTCTTTACCATGTGCGATCGCAAGTCTTCCACCGCGATCGCATAGCACAACCAAACAGCACCTCGAATTCCTTCTATGCGATCACATGACACCCTCTACGATCGCATAGAACAAAAATACTCTGCAATTTTTCTGCTGCATTTTACAACTTCAAACTTCCCGTTAACCATCCGAAATCACACCGAGGCCCCCGGGACCTTAACCAAAAACACAAACATGATCCAATACCTTATTCAAACTTGCTCCAATCATAAAAACACCACGATTAACACTAAAACCATAAAATTACATTAAATACGATCCTAAGTTCTTCAAATTCTTCCGAAACTCACATTCGATCAAAAACCCAACCAAACCACGTCCGAATGACCTAAACTTTTGCACACACATCCCAAATCACCTAACGAAGCTACAGCAACTCTCGAAATTTCATTCTGACCCTCGGATCAAAATCTCACATATGAACCGGAAATCGCCAAAATACTAACTTCGCCAATTCAAGCCTATTTCTACACCGGACCTCCAAAATCAATTCCGATCACACTCTTAAGTCACAAATCATCCCCTGAAGCTACCCGAATCACCGGAATTCACATCCGAGCCCTATAACTTATAAGTCAACCTTCGGTTGACTTTTCCAAACCAAACCTTCCTTAAAGAGACTAAATGTCTCATTTCCTACCAAAACCAATCCAAATCAACTCTGACACACCAAATACTAATAATGAAACATGAAGAAGCGTAGAAATGGGGGAAACAGAGCAGTTCTCATGAGACGACGGGTCGGGTCGTCACAGCCTTTCCCTCGGCTCTCTGACTCCAAATGGACCAAATCTATCCAAAAGCAATTACATATAATAAATATAACTATAAGAAACTAATCTAATCAATAAAATCATGACTTTAACAAGAAATTAGAAAATCTCCCCAAAAAGTCAACCCAAGCCCATTTCTTGGAATAGGGTAAAAGTCACAAAATCCAAATTCAACCACGAGTCCATACATACCAAAATTACTCGAATCTGATACCAAAACCTCGATCAAAACCTCAAAATTCGATCTAAGAAGTTTACACCTTCCCCCCCCCCCCTAATTTCTCAACCCAAATCCTTAATTAAATTAAAAAATTAGTGATAGATTCATATAATATAATAAAAAATGAGTCAAGAATTATTATCCAAATATTTTCTCCAACAATTCCCCAAAATGTTTCCTCAATTCGAGCTCACAAGGTCCCAAAAATAAAAGATGAGAGCAAACCCTCGATTTTGAAATTTAAGTTCTGATGCCAAGTATTACACTACGCGATCACGGAATAACCCTCATGATCATGAAGAAAAAAGCAAGGCTGCCTAACAAATGGCCTATTATCACGACCCAAACCCCGCTCCGGCCGTGATGGCGCCTCTCGTGAAGACAAGGCCAGCCCGACCATTCTAGAATACCACTTTAAAGCAGTTAATCAGTTATATAAAAGTTTGAATATGAATTAATTATGCTAATCAATGTAAATACAACCTAATACAGCCCGACCGGGGTGTCACAAGTCACGAGCATCTAGAGAAGTCTAAGTACAACTACAGGGCCAACAATATACAGAATAAAATTTAGAACCAAAGTAAGTAATCCGGTGCCGCGAACGCTGGCGGTCACTCTGCTCAGCTACAATAGCAATACCTCCAACCAACTCAAAACCCGCTACCGGTGAACAATAGCTGCATCTGCACGCGAGGTGCAGGGAGTAAAGTCAGTACTCCAACTCACTGAGTAATAAAAGTAAATAATAACTTAGCAGCCAGAAATCATGTACAGCAACCAACATGCTATACAGAAACCGGGTACAATTTATGAGAAAACAATGAAATCAGTGAATTCTATAAAAATGTTTCGCCTCAGTTTAAATCTCTTTTGAAAATGGTCTTTTCAATAATTACGAAAACGGTTTCAAAATAGTTAATGCTGATTAGCACAGAAAATCTGCCCCTCAGGCACAAATACCACCGTATAACAGGAAAAGACAAATAATATGCCAAATGTGCACGTAAAAGTTCGCCCCTCGGACAATATCTCAAACTGAACCAGCTCATCGAGCTCACTCTCAACAACACTCTCAGCCCCTCGGGCTCTCTCTCTCAGAACATTATCACATAGTAACCGCTGCGGTGGGCAGCCCGACTCACATATCGATGCGGTGTGCAGCCCGATCCATAGATCGCTGCGACGTGCAGCCCGATCCATATGGGTACCCGCGCTCACTGTGGGGGTGCAGACTCCGGAGGGGCTCCTACAGCCCAAGCGCTATATATCACTGCGGCGAGCAGTATGATCCAATATATACATACTGTGGCGTGTAGTCTGATCCATATAATATACTACTGCGGCGTGCTGTCCGATCCATATAATAGACTACTGCGGCATATAGTCCGATCCATATATAATCCTCACATCCAGGCCCTAGGCCTCACATCCCTCCGTGTATTCTCACATCCGGCCCTCGGTCCCACTCTGTCAGAATATCATCACAAGCACCTCGGGCATTAATAAAACAGTAGTCCTTAGCCCAAATTATCATTTAAAATATCATTTAAGACTCAAATCTGAGTAAAAGTGGCTGAGTTGTAAATTAGTGGGGAAACAATATGACTCAATTTAAGTAATAAGTCAAAATAGTGAGGAAATAGTGAAAATAATCCCCGGAAGGTTCAAATAATTGTCACGGAGCCCAAATATGGCAATCAGCCCAAATCATGATAATAACAAATATGTTCCAGTCAAACACGCGGTAAAAATCATCATTCGGGACGGACCAAGTCACAATCCCCAATAGTGCTGTACCCCACGCTTGCTATCCGGCGTGTAAGTCACCTCAATATAGCACTAGGATATGCGAATCCGGGGTTTTAAACCCTCAGGATATCATTTACAATCATTACTCACCTCGAACCAGTGAAATCTCTAGCTCGCGATGCCTTTGCCCCTCAAACTGGCCTCCACGCGCGTCGAATCTAACAAAATCAAAGCGAATACATCACAATATGCTAAGGGAACAATACCCAATCGAAAACAATCGAAATATAGCAAAAATCACGAAACTAGCAAAACCCGAGCCCCGGCCCCACTCCTCGAAAAATTACAAAATTCACAGCAATGGATTCCTCATCTCAAATGGCCCTTCAAATTCCCATTTGAAAAATCCAACCTCAAATGGCCCTTCAAATTCCCATTTGAAAAATCCCAAAACTCAAGCCCTAGTTCTTCCACTTTTGGCTTAATTCCATGAATTTCTAGGTCAATTTCACATAACAATCATGTTTTAAGTTCAAAAATCTTGCCTCCAATAATTACCAGTCGAAACCCTCTTCGATTCCCGTCCAAAATCTCTCAAAGATGCCCAATAATGGTGGAAATTAACTTGGACTCGCGGAGGAAATGTTTTTAAAAACCATTCTGCCCAGGTGCTTCACTCTACGCGAACGCGGTCAAGACCCACGTGTTCGCGATGACCAAAAAAATGTTGACCATAAATTAACCCTATGCGAACGCGGCTCACAGCCCACGAACGCAACCCTTTAGAACCTCCAACCACCGAACGCATCGCTACAGCCGCAATCGCGAAGAACAAACACTCAGGGCCCTCACTTCCTTCTACGGGAATGCGTGACACCAAACGCGAACGCGGAGCTTCGCCTTTCAGAACTACGCGAACGCGACCTAGGAGACGCGAACACGCA
>MU700627.1:10233-52328 GCA_026770625.1 Nicotiana glauca | reverse complement strand
CGAATGCGATGAACAAATCCTCTGCAACACCACAGCTGAAAAACGTGCTATCTTAGGAATCCAAAAAATGGTCCGATTGACCACCCAAAATCACCCCGAGGCCCCCGGGACCTCAACCAAAAGCACCAACACACCTTAAAATGTTATTCAAACTTGTTCCAATCTTCAATACACATCAAACAACGCTAAAACCACTAAATCACATCGGATTCAAGCCTAAGTTTCTTCAAAACTTCCGAAATACGCATTTGATAAAAAACACGACCAAAGCACCTCTGAATGACCTGAAATTTTGCACACACATCCAAAATTACCTAGCGGAACTACTGCAACTCTCGTAATTCCATTCCGACCCCCGGATCAAAATCTCACCTACCAACCGGAATTCGCCAAAATACTAACTTCGCCAATTCAAGCCTAATTCTACACCGGACCTCCAAAATCAATTCCGATCGCACTCCTAAGTCACAAATCATCCCTTGAAGATAACCAAATCACCAGAATTCACATCCGAGCCCTCTAACTCAATAGTCAACATCTGGTTGACTTTTCCAACTTAAGCCTTCCTTAAAAAGACTAAGTGTCTCATTTCTTATCAAAACCAATCCAAATCAACTCTACCACACCAAATACCGATAACGAAACATGAAGAGGCATATAATGGGGGAAAAAAGGTGGTAACTCTTGAGACGACGGGTCGGGTCATCACATCCTCCCCAACTTAAACAAACGCTCGTCTGCGAGCGTACCTAGAGTTGTACTAGAAGCCAACCAATAGCTGAATGACCATACCAAACATATACCCGGGGTGATCCCACGTCACCCTATCTCGCATATGTCCGATAACACAACATAGCTGAAATCTCGCAATCCATCTAGACCATAAACAGTAGAACCACATTGCACTTTCCGAAATCATACACAAGATCAGAACCTCACCTCTATACTCGGAATAAGCCCGAACCAGCTGTAATAACCCATACCTTCAACCCCATGTGAAATCATATGATATACCACATAATCCAAGCACTTGAAACGATAACTTCTATTCACAGTAGTTACCCACAACAACCAGATACCGATAGAAAACCTCTTATTTAGATAAAGTCTTATTCCAACACTTTCATATACTGCCAACGATAAATGAAACACGCAACAAACCGTAACCATTTCTCAGATCAACCATTCATGAAGCCACTCCCCTTCTGACTAATACCACAACAGATTTCCGAGCCGAACCTCAATATTATCCTTCCAACAAGCTGAAGTCAAATATGTTCATATTCATTAGTGACCCCAATGATCACCTTGAATCCATCACACCACTCTGGTGATATGACACCTCAATACAGGTCTAAGCCACAACTTGCATAATTCGCGCACCAACAAGAAACGGTCTGAACATACTGAAATCACGAAAAATGACTCACACGAAAGAGCTGTACCTCAAGCTCATCAGTACCATCACAACATATGGCTGAGACCCCGTCTCACATCATAGAATAGAACACATGAATCTACCTCGAAAGGTCATATCTCTACGTAGCCTCGCTACAATGCGAGATCCTATCCAAACATTGTTACATATGAAGCACCTCAAGTCACTTTGCTCAAAATCGACAGCCACACACAATTTGATGTCTGAAACCAAAGCATTTCATTACACCCACGGTGGAACAAATGACATATGACACGCAACCCGATAGGTCATAACCAATACTCCATTTACCGAGCAACATCAAATTACTCTTTCCGCTCGACTTTCACTATGAATTCCCAATAGAACCGCACCACAGGTGCCCATAATCAACAAATCATAACGCCTCACAACTTAGAATAGCAACTCAAGTTAAATACGTAGACACATCAGCCTGCCAACGAATGCATAACCAAGGAGCCTGATGCTGCTCCTTCCACTAGTACAACTCATGCCGGAGCCGTACGATACGGTGCCCGGCACCAAATCAATATCAAAATCCACAACCTCACCCGGTGACATGCCCGACCACAAGAAACGTATTCGAAAAGTCCTTCAACACCGGAACTGAACCAATGGTAGAAACCTCTACACTGACATCCATAACGAAGGCCCAATTAAGAAAAGCAATCCTTCCCAGCCGTCCGCTGGTCTTTGGAATACAAACCACTCTACTAGAACACAATCCGATGTACCTCGCCACGCAACTTATGGCATCTTCCGACATAGCCCATAGCACAATAGTCTAGAATAACCCAACACTGAGAGAACCAGTCTACACCCTAATATCATATCCAAAATCTAATATACCAAGCAAAGAAAGATCCATTCGGGCCTCCAAATCCCAATAGCCAATAACGGTACCAATACACACGATCCGCAACCACTACACTGTCTGTACCTGATAACTCCCAGTCTCCAACTCCATATAGCACACAAATCACTGTACCTGATCCCAAATTCCGTCATATGAATACATATCACACCTCAAGTACGCAATCATTCCACGGAAGATATTCTAAAATTCCCCTATGCCATCAAACAAGCTCATATATCAGCAGTCGATCTAGTAAGAAAGTGCCGCAATACTACTGAAATATCATCAGTCTAAACATATTACCCCTTTCTGAGACAAATACTCTCGTCAAATCACTTCCTATTAGCAGTATCATTTCCTTCGTTATTTGAGGCTACTCTTTACTTAAGAGTTTTATGAACTTCTTCTCAGAACTGAACTGTAACTCACCTAGCCAACAACTTCCACTGATCTCATTTGGAAGAAAATCATTACACATTCCATGCTTCGCATACCCATAGAAAATATATTCGTCTCCAAACCACGGTAAATCCCAACAAGGACTCTCTCCCCCAATTCCATGTGCAAAAACTAAACTGCCAGGACTGAATCCTTCTACCCAAACCAAGCTAAGCAAGATGCCAAAGCTCGAGAGCATTGCTGCAAAATGCCAGTAAGGCTCATTACCTCGAACACATACGAAGAATTAATCATACCCTTGCCATACCGACTCAGTCTACTATCAACCTATTCCATTTATCAAATTTACCCTCTGATTCATCATTAACTTGATCCTCTTTGATGTAGCATCAAAATAGCTCAACCCAGGTTTACCACACGAGACTCACACATAAGACCACAATGTCTAAGACCCATAGGCCACCGAATACTCCCTCAAATGTTCCCAGAACTACCACATTCCAGAATACTTCACTCTGAAGAACTTCCTGCGAATCTAAATTCGTTACCATTACTTTCCAGATACTGATACATAGAATCCCATAATTAACATAAAATACCACAAGTCTTGACCTTTCTGATGAAAACACATTCTCTTACCACATACACAACCTTGAGACACCTGATTGTTACATGTAGAATCTTGAACACAATAAAACCATTCTCGAGAGTCATTCACTCTTATTCAAACTGAAAATTACCTGACTTAATGAACAGAACCACTCGTGCCTTATTGGCACTCCGATACCGCAAAATGAGATCCTCATCCCCATACAACCAAGCAACTTCCTGCTCTATGCACCGAGCATTCTTTACTAATAACAACTCTAGACATTCCGTGATTCTCATACCCTATGGAACATAATATAACCTTTGTCAAAAATTTTCTTTTACTCTAGCCATAGCTGGCTCACCCGAACGCTCCAATTGAAGCCAACATAGCACATGTCCGTGCAATCAGCTAATCAACAGCAACCTCCCCAACTTGGCTCGAACCCATATATCAGGACACGCTCAATAACCCATAATACTTTTACTCTAATGATGTCACAATATTATAGTGAGATTAAACTCAATTCTTCTACAAGTTTGTGAAAGCACAGATCATCTAGTACTGTAATCCTCTACACATCTCGCATCTATCTCTACATCAGTTGAGTCCACTCTCTTAAGAGACCCAAATTTTTGAATTTCAACACATACCCTTCAATTACACATGAGATCTTCTAGCATACACATAAGGATCATACCACTTAAGAACACTCCGCAGGAGATATCCCACCTTCTTCGCCTCAATTTAGCATTTCAGCATACCTTCCACCGTCATAAACATTATATAGTCATTTAGTCTTCCCGGGTCCGAACTCATACCGCCACATGTAATGCACTTCACTCCCTAACTAGGAGACATGAAAATATTCTTCACGCACCCATAATTTGGGCTACACATCAAATCACAATAGGATTCGAGCATTTAACAGTTCATCTATTATCCAACAGACTTTTTCATCACTACCAAGTCATATAAATACATCTCACAATACTAACATACTCATCACATAAATACCCAACCGCCATTCCGGCTAATATGAACAATACCGAACATATAAGTTCAAAACACTTGCTCACACAATCAGCACCTCGGTGCTTAAGCCATAGGCAAGGACCCGGCCTCAAGTCCTCCAGACTGGCCCAACATCAACCTCACGGAGATCACACCTCGCCACTCGATCGGCGGAATCACAAACAATCAATGCACATATAATACTGAGCGCTCAAGTGCGTACACAGACGTGTGGAAGGAATTTCAAAAGTTACATCTCAAGCTGAATTAAGTACGCACGATAAGAATTCCAAGAGAGTGGAGTTTTCCTAAAGGTCATGCAGCCTCTCGAGGATAAATACAGACATCTCCGTACCGATCCGTGAGACTCTACTAAACCTGCTCATGACTCGTGAGACCTAGTAACCTAGGCTCTGATACCAACTTGTCATGACCCAAACCCCGCTCCGGTCGTGATGTCGCTTCTCGTGAAGATAAGGCCAGCCCGACTATTCCAAAACACCACTTTAAAGCAGTTAATCAGTTATATAAACAGTTCGAATATGAATTAATGATACTAATCAATATAAATACAACCCAATACAGCCCGATCGGGGTGTCACAAGTCACGAGCATCTAGAGAAGTCTAAGTACAACTACAGGGCCAACAATATATAGAATAAAATTTAGAACCAAAGGAAGTAATCCGGTGCCGCGAACGCTGGCAGTCACTCTGCTCAGCTACAATAGCAATACCTCCAACTAGCTCAAAACCCGCTACCGGGTGAACAATACCTGCATCTGCACGCGAGGTGCAGGGAGTAAAGTGAGTACTCCAACTCAGTGAGTAACAAAAGGAAATAATAACTGAGCAGCCAGAAATCACGTAAAGCAACCAACATGCTATACAGAAGCTGGGTACAATTTCTGAGAAAACAGTGAAATCAGTGAATTCTTTAGAAATGTTTCGGGTCAGTTTAAATCTCTTTTGAAAATGGTCTTTTCAATATTTATGAAAATGGTTTCAAAATAGTTAGTGCTGATTAGTACAGAAAATCCGCCCCTCAAGCACAAATAACACAGTATAACAGGAAAAGACAAATAAGTATGCCAAATGTGCACGTAAAAGTTCACCCCTCGGGCAATATCTCAAACTGAACCAGCTCATCGAGCTCACTCTCAACAACACTCTCAACCCCTCGGGCCCTCTCTCTCAGATCACTCTCAGAACAGTATCACATAGTAACCGCTGCGGCGTGCAACCCGATCCATATATCGCTGCAGCGTACAGCCCCATCCATAGCTCGTTGCGGCATGCAGCCCGATCCATATGGGTACCCGCGCTCACTGTGGGGATGCAGACTCCGGAGGGGCTCCTACAGCCCAAGCGCTATATATCACTGCGGCATGTTGTCCGATCCAATATATACATACTGCGGGGTGCAGTCCGATCCATATAATATACTACTGCTACGTGCAGTCCGATCCATATAATAGACTACTGCGGCGTGCAGTCCGATCCATACATAATCCTCACATCCAGGCCCTAGGTGAGCATCCCTCCGTGTATCCTCACATCCGGCCCTCGACCCCACTTAGTCAGAATATCATCACAAGCCCCTCGGACATTAGTAAAACAGTAGTCCTCAGCCCAAATTATCATTTAAAATATCATTTAAGACTCAAATCTGAGTAAAAGTGGCTAAGTTGTAAATTAGTGGAGAAACAATATGACTGAGTTCAAGTAATAAGTCAAATAAGTGAGGAAATAGTGAAAATAATCCCCGGAGGGTTCAAATAATTGGCACGAAGCCCAAATATGGCAATCAGCCCAAATCATGATAATAACAAATATGTTCCAGTCAAACACGCGGTAAAAATCATCATTCGGGACGGACCAAGTCACAATCCCCAACGGTGCTCTACCCCACGCTCGCTATCCGGCGTGTAAGTCACCTCAATATAGCACTAGGATGTGTGAATCTCGGATCTCAAACCCTCAAGATATCATTTACAATCATTACTCACCTCGAACCGGTGAATCTCTAGCTCGCGACGCCTTTGCCCCTCAAACCGGCCTCCAAGCGCGTCGAATCTAACCAAGATCAGAGCGAATACATCACAATATGCTAAGGGAACAATACCCAATCGAAAACAATCGAAATATAGCAAAAATCTCGAAACTAGCAAAACCCAAGCCCCAGGCCCACTCCTCGAAAAATTAAAAAATTCACATCAATGGATTCCTCATCTCGCCATGAGTTTGTACATACCAAGAATTCCCAAATCCTATCTCAAATGACCCTTCAAATTCCCATTTGAAAAATCCCAAAACTCAAGCCCTAGTTCTTCCACTTTTTGCTTAATTCCATGAATTTCTAGGTTAATTTCACATAATAATCATGTTTTAAGTTCAAAAATCTTACCTCCAATAATTACCAGTCAAAACCCTCTTCGATTCCCGTTCAAAAGCTCTCAAAGATGCCCAATAATGGTGGAAATTAACTTGGACTCGCAGAGGAAATGTTTTTAAAGCCATTCTGCCCAAGTGCTTTACTCTACGCGAACGCGGTCAAGACCCACGCGTTCGCGATGACCAAAAAAATGTTGACCATAAATTAACCCTACGCGAATGCGGCTCCCAGCCCGCAAACGCAACCCTTCAGAACCTCCAACCACACGAACGCGTCGCTACAGCCGCGATCGCGAAGAACAAGCACCCAGGGCCCTCACTTCCTTCTACGCGAACGCGTGGCACCAAACATGAACGTGGAGCTTCGCCTTTCAGAACTATACGAACGCGACCTAGGAGGCGCGAACGCGAAGACCAAATTCCAGGCCTCTCAATTTTCCTCTACGCGTTCGTGACTCTCCCCCCCACCCCCCATGAATGCGATGAACAAATCCTCTGCAACACCACAGCTGAAAAACCTGCTATCTTAGGAATCAAAAAAATAGTTCGATTGACCACCCGAAATTACCCCGAGACCCCCGGGACCTCAACCAAAAGCACCAACACACCTTAAAACATTACTCAAATGTTTTTCAATCTTCAAAACACATCCAACAATGCTAAAACCATTAAATCACATCGGATTCAAGCCTAAGTTTCTTCAAAACTTCCGAAATACGCATTTGATCAAAAACCTAACCAAAGCACCTCCGAATGACCTAAAATTTTGCACACACATCCAAAATCACCTAGCGGAACTACTGCAACTCTTGGAATTCTATTTCGACCTCCGGATCAAGATCTCACCTACCAACCGGAATTCACCAAAATACTAACTTCGCCAATTCAAGCCTAATTCTACACTGGACCTCTAAAATCAATTCTGATCGCACTCCTAAGTCATAAATCATCCCCCCCCCCCCGAAGCTAACAGAATCATCGAAATTCACATCCGAACCCTCTAACTCAATAGTCAACATCCGGTTGACTTTTCCAACTTAAACCATCCTTAAAGAGACTAAGTGTCTCGTTTCTTATCAGAACCAATGCAAATCAACTCTAACACACCAAATACCGATAATGAAACATGGAGAGGCATAAAATGGGGGAAACAGGGCGGTAACTCCTGAGACGATGGGTCGGGTCGTCACACCTATGCGAAAGAGATTCACCATAGACAAATGCAGACAAGGAGTGCCCAGACATATGCGTACGTGAACTAGGCCACACGATCGCGAAGCACAAATGCGCATGACCCCAGCTGACCCACCTTCCCTTTGCAAATGCACCCAAGGCGCCGGGACCTCAACCAAACATACCAACAAGTCCTAAAATATCATACAAACTTATTCGAGCCTTCAAATTACATCAAATAATGCTAAAATCATGGATCGCATCCCAATTCAAACTTAAAGAACTTATAAACTTCTAACTTCCACATTCGACGTTAAAACCTATCAAATCAAGTGCGATTGACTTCAAATTTTTCACACAAGTTACATTTGACATTACAGACCTATTTCAATTTCCGAAATTAGAATCCGACCCCGATATCAAAAATTCATGTTACATCCCGCGTTTCTCGTACGTTAAAGTTTCGTCTTCAGTTAATTGACATAAACTCGGGGATACGATTATCTTGAGGGTAACTTATTTATGCTATTTATAACAAGCGATAAGTAAGTTCCATGAAGCATAAAGGGTACACAAATTAAAGAAAATGAGTTTCGTTGAAGGTTATCGATTTGGGATAAAATACGTTCCGAGCTATAATACCCGATATTTATGGACTTGTACCATACAAGGTACCGTATAACCGTGATAGTATGACGTATAAAGTATATTAAAAATGAGTAGAATTTTAAGTAAATTGATATAATTCTTAATTATGTGGGTAATTGGTTAATTATTAGGTAACAGGACATTACCTAATTAACTAATAAGTTGGGATAAAGATTAAAAATCCCCAACCCCCACGTGGAAGCAAGCCACTTCTTAAGCAAATAACTCTTAGTCATTTCTTGTTAGGTGGCAACCTATTACATCAATTACAAGACACCTCAATTTTAAGAATTTCAAAACAAAACCATACTACAATTAGATTATAACCTTATTCCTAATATTTTCAATACCAAGACATTACCATCAATAGTGAACGTTATCAATTATTCTTGCAACCAATTCCTATAAAAAAATCCAACGATAATTATTAGAATCTTAGCTATGTAAAAGTTTTGCAATTCTAAAGGAGTACGGTGCAATCTTTTTCAAGAAAATTATACGGATTTTTCCCTACTTTAAATATGTTAAGGCTAAGCCCTTCCTTCATTTTGGTATGATCTCGTAACTACGTGAGTTTGATAACGAGGCATAAAGAAAAATTTATATCCCAGAATTTACATATATTTTTGTAGTCTTGTAAGTTATAATATTCTCCTTATCAGGACTCCATATTCAATTGAGTATTTTTTTTTTCTATCAAAGAGAGCAGAGAGTCTATATATACAGTATTATAATATTTTCATTACCATCGAGCTATAATCGATGGCCAGGCCTTTATCGGAAACCTTAGATTAGATGGTAAGTTATATACTGAACCTACGGTGGCCAAGCGCCTATGAGCGAGCCTACTACGGTAGAGCAGTTATACATATATACTGAGCCTTATAGGGCTGGACAACTATTTTACTTTCTATATTGAGAGAGTTGAGTCAGTATCAATAGGTAAGCATATGTTCAAATTATCAGTTAAGTTTCATCTTTCATTATATTGCGTTACATACTCGGTACATTATTTCATACTGACGTCCTTTTCTGGGGGTGTTGCATTTCATGCGTGCATGTTCAGACAGACAAACGAGTAGACCTTTTTAGCAGGTGTTGCCCAAGTTCAGCTTTATCGGTAAGCTCCCCGACCTTCGGAGTTGCCGGGTCTAGAAGTTTTATGTACATATTATGTATATATGTAGATAGGTTATGGATAGGTCGGGCCCCTGTTTTGATCACAGTACATCCATCAGCATAGGCTTATAGACATATCCTATCAATTAGTGTAGTATGTTGGGCTTGTAGGCCCTGTACATATATTTTGTTGGCTTGTCAGTTATAGTAGTTATGACGGCCTTGCCGGCCCAGCTTTTTGTTGATATTTAATCAGCGTTAGTCTCCATTTAGTTTTATATTTATCTTCGCACAGTGCCTTCCCTTGCAATGTAGCCCCCGGACAAAGTATGACATTATATGTTCAGAATTCCTGAGTCGCAAGTTGGTACGCAAGGATAGATGAGGCACCGGGTGTCGGTCTCGCCCCCAGGCTCGGGGCATGACAAAAGTGGTATCAGAGCAGTTCTGTCCTAGAGAGTCAACAAGTCGTGTCTAGTAGGGTTTTGTTTATAGATGTGTGTTGCACCACATTATATAAGCAGGGGACTACATGGCATTTAGGAGTTGGTTACCCTTCTTTCTAATCTAAATCGTGCTGTAGAACTGAGTTATAGGAAATTTGAGTTAAAATTACGCGTTGGCGTTTGCATGCATATATGATGGTAACTAGGAAGACTATGTCTAGCCAGAGGAGAGAAACAGCAGTAAGTGAGGGGACTACTAGGGTATCCATAGTAGATGGGGCCCAATCTGAGGCCTAGGGAGTGACCCCTACCCAACCATTATCGGTTCCTCCGCCACCTGAGGAGATTCCTCGGGAGACCGTACATCCAGTTCCCCCTCCGCTTCCATCAGATCTGGACTTGAGGAGTGTGGTTCATTTGTTGACACAGTTGGTAGCTACACAATAACAGGCTAGGGCATCCACTAGTGCAGGACCTTCTAAGGGGTTTGGGATTTCAAGGGTCCGAGAGTTTATTGCTTTGAGTCCCCCAGAGTTCAGAGGGACAAATCAGATGGAAGACCCGCAGGATTTCATATATCAGCTTCACATGATCTTTCGGGTTATGCATACCACAGAGAAAGAGGCAGTTGAGTTAGCAGCTTTTCGATCCGAGATATAGCCATCCTTTGGTACGAGGGATGGGAAAGGTCTAGGGGACGTGATGCACCTCCAGCTATTTAGGAGAATTTTTCAGATGCCTTCCTTGACCAGTACTTACTGCGGGAGATCCGACAGGCTCAAGTTGATTAGTTTCTAGCCCTCAAATAGCACAATATGAGTGTTCGAGAGTATAGTCTCCGTTTTGACTCATTGGCCAGATATGCACCATCTATAGTTGCTACTATGGGGGACAGGATCCATAGGTTTATAGTAGGGCTGGCCCTAGAGTTGACCAAGGCATGTGACACCGCTGCATTGCACAATAATATGGAAATCTACCGGATTCAATCATTTGCACACAAAGGGGTAGGCGTCGGCAGCAGGGTACGGAGAGGACTGAGTTTGGGCAGCGTAAGAGGATGAGATTTGCCATGTCTCAGGAGTAGTCTCAGGGTAGTTATAGGCCCCAGTACTTTGAACGGCCACCCAGGGCTCCGCCACCTCAGTTACAGGGTTACACGTATGACTGTTACACTCAGTCAGGACCAGGTGAGATCTCTCAGGCATCGGGTTTGTAGCGACAACGAGGTTTAGGGAACACACAGCCATTTTCATCGCGGTGTGCCATCTGTGATAGAGGACACTTGGGCCAATGCCGAGCCATTTATGATGCTTGTTATACATGTGGACGTCCGGGGCATATGATGCGAGATTTCCAAAATAGAGATTCTGGGTGTATGGCGCAACCAGCAAATTCAGCAACAGGATCATCTATGTTCGTGCATCCTTTAGGGCGCGAGTCTTAGTCTTCAACTGGTAGAGGTCGAGCAGGAGGTAGATGTTCCAGTTCAGGTTGTAACCAGAATCGTATTTATGCATTAGCGGGTCGGCAGGACCAGAAATCCCCGTCAGACGTTGTGACAGGTATGTTGACCATTTGCTCCCACGATGCTTATGCCTTGATAGACCCAGGATCTACTTTATCGTGTATTAACCCATTTGTCACGGGGAAATTTGGTATAGTGCCAGAAATACTAAGTGATCCTTTTGCGGTATCTACAACGGTCGGAGAATCGATTAATTCTAGACAGGTTTACCAAGGTTGTACGGTAACAGTTTGCGGTCGTCAGACCTCAGTAGACCTAGTTGAGCCATTGATGTTGGATTTGATGCTATCATGGGCATATGTAGATTTCATTTTCCGGGTGAGCCTGTCCTTGAATAGGTAGGTAATACAGTGACAACCATAGGTAGGTTTATTTCCTATTTGAAGGCAAGGAAAATGATTGCAAAAGGGTGCATTTATCATATTGTGCGAGTTAGAGATGTAGATGATGAGATACCTACACTTCAGTCTATTCCAGTAGTAAAAGAGTATGCTGATGTATTCCCAGATGAACTTCCAAGTATCCCTCCAGAGCGAGAGATTGATTTTGGCATCGATTTGCTTCTGAGAACTCAACCAATATCCATCCCTCCGTATAGAATGGCACCTGCCGAATTGAAGGAGTTGAAAGAGTAATTAAATGATTTATTAGAGAAAGGTTTCATCAGACCCAGTACCTCACCTTGCCGGTACTATTTTTACGGAAGAAAGACGGCTCGCTGAGGATGTGTATTGATTATGGGCAACTGAACAAGGTAACTATTAAGAATAAGTATCCACTTTCAAGGATAGACGACTGGTTTGATAAGTTGCAGGGAGCTAGATGCTTTTCAAAGAGAGATTTGAGGTCGGGGTACCACTGGGTCAGTGTTCGGGAGAAAGATATTCCCATGACAGCTTTCAGGACCGGATATGGCCATTTCGAGTTCCTTGTCATGTCCTTCGGGTTGACGAATGCACTTGCCATCTCAGATACATGGGTGATTTGTGTTGTAGACATGTGATTTTTTACCCTCCACAAGATTGTACGTATTTTAGCATTTAAATGCTTAGTTTAGGTCTAATATAGTTATTTCAACTAATTTTGACTCTTTTATTTTATTTCGTCACAAAATGAAAATTACAAAAAAATATTTTATTTTATGTGCGTTTCGTAAAACTAAAAAAATAAAAAATAGTACCTTATTTTTATTTTAATATGATATTTGAAAATACCAAAAATTAGGTTTGTTTTAATGATTAGTCTTATCTTAATAGTTATTTTACTTAAGTAGCATTAATTGGTAAATGAGATCTTATTTTTAGTCTTGTTCACGAAAAAAAAATAAAATTTTGCCTCAAACAACTCATTTTAAGCTTAATTTTCGGACCTAACCCATAATTCCTAAAACTATAATTTCTAGGCCCATAACCCCTAACCTAAATATAACCTTAAAACTCTAAACAAACCTATAAAAAAAGAAGCTAACCTAGAAACCTAGACTTGAGCAATAAGCCGCATAACTAAAAAATGACCCCCCCACCCCCCGAACTCGTCTCCTTCGACACACCCCACCTAACAAAACACCACTGGATCTCATTAATTGTAGACACATACGCATGACATAATTTTTTGACGCGCCAAACAAATGGGTACGCTTGCGCGTGACCCGTTTTAAGATAATTTTTTAATTAAAAGAGGTAAATGCACATAAGTTCTAAAATAAGTAATTAAACAATTTTAGTAAGCCAAGTATGATCAAAGCGACCATGATAAAATTACAGACTCCGGGAATGCCTAACACCTTCTTCCGGGTTAACAGAATTCCTTATCCGAATTTCTGTATTCGTAGAACGTGAATAGAGTCAACTTCCTCGATTCGGGATTTTAAACCGGTGACTTAGAGCACCATAAATTATCCTGAGTGGTGACTCTAATTTAATATAAATAATTCAATTTTGATTGTCACTTAAATTAGAAAAAACTCCTTTTATACCCTTTTTGGAGGTGTGAAAAAGGAGGTGTGACAGCTCTTGCGACTCTGCTGGGGACAAGAACCCAGAACCTCTAGTTCAGGGTTCAAGAATTCGAGTTTGTTTTTATTATTTTTACTTGGCTTTATTTATTTTTCATATTATCGTATTTTTGGACCGAATGTGCTAAACACTGTTTATTTACCGCTTTCATATTACTTGAACTATATTAAACTGTCTCCATGCGCCTCCCTTATGAGTCTTTAAAAAACGGTGCACACGTTCGTGTGACCCACTTTTTCTGTTAGAAGTTATACCAAATAGAATGAGGTTGGGCCAGCAACAAGGCCGGGTAGACTTTTTTGCTCCCGGTACATTGCCTTCTCTTCGGCTCGAGTTATCCGCTCGGGTAAGCCAGGTCAAGAACACAATCCCATGTTTAAATTTAGAATAACACAACCTCATGCCGGATCCCTAGTAGGAATGTTTGTTTGCATCACATGCATTTGACTTTAGGGACTCAACACAGGGATTGGGTTCGTCTAGGACAGGTGCACCCAAAATCATAGACCATCTTGATGCATCCTATGTGTTGCATGTTGCATTTCTTCAAGGATAAAAGGATCATTTGGCGGACCAATGATAGTTGATGGCAAATGAAAAAAAGAAAAAAAGGGAGGGTGAAGTGTGAAAATAAAGCAAGTAGAGCCCAATTATGTTTTTTGTCACATTTTTGTTAAGAAAAAAAATATGAAAAATTCAAAAAAAGATTTTGTACTTTTTCATCATTTTCTGAAAATAAAAAAAAAAATCAAAAAAAGGGAAAAGAAAATACAAAAAGAGTTTACATGTTTTATCATTTTTCAAAAAAAAAAAATATATTTTCTCTAAATTAGTTATTTCTGTTTATTCTCGCCCGAATCCAATCTGCCCGAACTACGCATACCCGATTTTCGTCTTTCGAGGAGTGATACGTAGACAGCCCACATGTGGTCCAGTCTTCCTAGTAAGTTTTAGGTTTTATCTTCGCGGGGTCTTAGTCAAATCTTGTATTTTTAGCCACTTTTAGCCACACGGGTTAATTTTAGAAAAATAGTCACAATCATGTCTTTCATGTGTCCAACAGGAAGGGTTATTGTCTCGCATAGCGTTTTAGGTCTTTAAATTTATTTGGTCTTAATTTTCTCATACATGTGTGGATTTACTTACCGGAATTTGAGCATGACAGATACCCCGTGGCCATCCAGTCCGGATCGCTCATTCAGGAGTTGCTTAAAGAGATTTCTTTTATTTTTTATGTTTTTAGTCAATTTTTCTTTTTATGTCGTCTTTTACCTTCTAGTTTTGTACAGTAATGTCGACTCTTTTGCTATTGTACTTTCTATTATGTATTTGAAAAAGTGTGTTATAACTCAAAAATCCAAAAAAAAAAAAAGAGCTTTTGCGTTTTATATTTCCATTATAAGTTTTCTTTAGAGTACTAATTCTAAAAATTAAAAAAAAAATATTTTGAGGTGGTATTCCTTAGGAAGTTAATATCTAGAACTTAAAATAAAACTTACTTTTATATTTCTTTTAGTATATAAAGACTAAAAATTTAAGAAAATTAAGAGTTTATTTTAGTACCTCTTTAAAAGTTTTCTTTAAGATATTAATTCCAAAAATCCAAAAGATTTTTTTTTTAGTTTCTGCTTTGTAAAATTAATGGAAAAATGAATTAAAAATTTTTTTTTTATTTTTACTAGAATTTTCGGACATTGTGTATAGAATAAAAAATATACTTATTTTTATCTTTTTCATTTCTTGGTTCGAAATCTTTCTTTCAGGATATCAAACGAAATTTCAAAATATTTTTCTTTGCTTCATTCCTTGGATTTCCTTCCTAAAAAAAAGAATCAAAAAATATTTTTTTCTTCTAGTATGTTTCCTTAATAATTTTTCATAGAATATTTGTTTCAGAAAGAATATATATATATATATATATATATATATATATATATATATATATATATATATATATATATATATATATATATATATATATATATATATATATATGCCCGTTTAGAATAGGTTATAGGACATTAAGTCTAGAAAATTAAAAAAAAAAGATTTATTTCTTTTATTTTCCTTTTCTCGTTAGAGTAGTCATTAAGGTAAAAAAAAAAGAGGACGTTAGTTTGTGTACTTTATTTTTCATTTTCCCGAACTACGCAAAGATCTGATTCATGTGATGTCATGATACGTAGGCAACCTACATAGGGTTCGATCGAATTATTTTAAAAAATATTAATTAAAAGAAAAGGAAAAAATTAGAAAACATGAAGAAAAGAAAAAAAAAAGATGAAATTATGGGATGTGAGAAATGAGAGGAAATAAAAGAGTGATAATTAGGAAAAAAGGAGGGAAAATAAGCAAGACAAGAAGTGCTAGAAAAGAAAGAAAAGAGAAGATTGAAATGACTAAAATTGGGTTAATGCCAAGTGATCTTGTGACCCTCGAAGTTATTCTAGAACAGATAACTGTTACTAGGTGCATCGCAGATAATATGAGATTATCTTATGTTAAATGCCCTAACACTAATATGATGATCCCATTTTGTTCCTTTTGTTATCTTCATTGAGAAGAAGGGTGGTTGGTTTGTGGTTTTTAAGTAACTCATCCATACAACACAAGGTCAAAGAGCAAGGTAACCATGGCTAGCAAAGGCTTGGACACAGGGGTTATTGATCCGTCTAAGGAAATTGTTGAATCAGAATCTGAGTTGAAAGAAGAGGTCTTAAGGTTGAAAGGACAGATGGCCGGAATATACCAAGCCTGGATTAGTGGTCGTCCTCCACCATCAGTTCCCACTAACTAAACTGAAAGTCTTGTCACCATTATTCCACTTTCATAAGTCCGGGATATGTCCCAACAACCTTTTCACACACCACCTCCCAGAACCACCTCATATCCCGCTCCTTTGACCACTCATCTTTTTGTATATCATCCACCTGCTACCTTTCCTCGATCCTCTAGTGAGACTGTGTTAAAAATCCCTGATTCCCAACACTATGCTCCAGAACGAATTTTCAAGATCTCGGGTCCACACTCTTACGCTCCTCATTTCGAGCCTCCCGATGAGACTGCAAAGCCTGCTAAGATAGTGGAGCAAGATGAGATATCTAAAAAGCTGAAAGGATTTAAGATGCCAAAGTTTAATTTGTATGATAGGTGTTGGGATCCAATAGCCCATCTGTGGGGTTATGGCAGTAAAATGAGAAGTGTTGGCGGGAAAGATGAGTTGTTGATGACGTATTTCAGTAAGAGCCTGACTGGGCCAGCTTTGGAATGGCATAATCGTCAAAATGTTGGTAAGTGGCATAAATGGGATGACATGGCTCAATATTTTGTGCGACACTTTCAGTATAATATAGACATTGTCCCAAACCGCTCCTTCCTATCTCAGATGGAAAAGAAACCCAAGGAAAGTTTTAGGGAATTTTGGTTCAGATGGAACGAACAAGTTGCTCGGGATTGTAACGACCCGACCGGTTGTTTTGAGATCTAGCATGTCATTCAGCGGTTTGAGGCCATGAGCAGCTTCGTTTCAGTCATTATGACTTGTACGCATGGTCGGAATTGAATTTCAGGAAGTCCGGAATTGATTTGGAAAGAGAATTCTCATTTTGAAAGCTTAAAGTTGGAAGAATTGACTAGGATTGGATTTTTGAGTAAATGACCTCGGAATTGGGATATGAAGGTTCCAGCAGGTTTGTATGATGATTTCGGACTTGGGCGTATGCCCGGATCGGGTCTTGGATGACCCGGGAGCGTTTTGGCGCCTATT
This sequence comes from Nicotiana glauca, assembly GCA_026770625.1. Lineage (NCBI taxonomy): Eukaryota > Viridiplantae > Streptophyta > Magnoliopsida > Solanales > Solanaceae > Nicotiana > Nicotiana glauca. Next base: position 34,945 of record MU700627.1, on the reverse strand, counting down.
GTAGAAGTTAGCATTTTTGAGAAAATTTCGTAAGTTTGGCTTGTAGTGAATTTCAGTGTTATCAATGTCTGTTTGGGATTCCGAATCTGTGAATAGCTCTGTATGGTGATTCTGGAGTTAGGAGTGCGATCGGAAGTGAAATCGAGGTCCGTAGGTCATTTTGGAGCCATTTGGCTAAAGCTAGAAATTTGAAAGTTTTTGAGAAGTTTGACCAGAAGTGCACTTTTTGATATCGGGTTCAGAATCCAATTCTGAAAGTTGGAGTAGTTCTGTAATTTCGAATGTGACTTGTGTGCAAAATTTGAGATCAATCGGACGTGATTTGATAGGTTTCGACATCCAATGTAGAAATTTGAAGTTCTAAAGTTCATTAAGCTTGAATTGGGGTGCAATTCATGATTTCAATGTTGTTTGATGTGATTTGAGGCCTCGAGCAGGTCCGTGCTATATTATGGGACTGGTTTGTGTGATTGGACGGGGCCTCGGGTGTGTTTCAGGGTGGTTTCAGATCTTTTCGGGTTGTTTTAAAATAGCTGATGCTGGTATCTGGTATTGTTCTTCGCGTTCGCGAGGATCGTCTCGCGTTCGCGAAGAAGGATTTGGCCTCAGGGACTCTGTTCTCGCATTGGCGAGGAGGTTCTCGCGTTTGCGTAGAAGGAAATCTCTGCTGCACAGGTCTGACACCGGGCTCATATCTCACAATCTATAAGGAATTTGGAGATGATCTAAAAATAAAAGTTGTAACCCTTTGTATCTAGTTTTCAAAAATATAAACCATTTGGAATTTGGATTTGTGTACCAAACGTTATGGCTGGTACACTGTAGGCTGTCCGGAAGGATAAAGAAGAAATTTGTGTTGCACATGGATGACTTTGGCAGATTATATATCAGAATCTATAAGGAATTGGCAGATGATCAAAACATTAAAGTTGTAGATCTTGGTTTCCAGTTTCCAAAAAATTCAACCATTTGAAATTTTGAGTTATGTACAAAACGTTATGGCTATTAGACTAGAGGCTATTTGAGAATAGTATGAAAAATGATTGTTGGGAATTTTCTTCTTCGCGAACGCGACGGGGGTCTTGCGAACGTGAAGAGGACTCATCTGGGCAGTGTATAAGTGAAAAGAAATGGGTTTGGCTTATTTCATCTCATTTTCTCCATGGGAACAGATTTTGGAGCTTCATTTTCATCATCCATGTCAAGGTAAGTGATTCTCACCTATTGCAAGTTAATTACTTGGATTATATCTATATTTTAATATGAAAAATCTTGTAAAGTAGTAGAAATTTTTGAATTTTGAAGAAAACCTAGAAAATTAGTATTCTTGGATTTTGACCAAAATTTTGGGTATGGAATTAGGAGAAAATCGTATATTTGAGTTCGTGAGTTCATAGGTAAACTTTATCTTCGGAAAAAAATCGGATTTTCAGGCACGTGGGCCCTAGGGCATTTTTGTCAACTTTTTGATCGGGGTTAGGAATTGTTATAAATGAGTACCTTAGCCTATATTAATGGATTTACATAATTATTGGCTAGTTTTGAAGCATTGTGCATCGATTCGAGTCTTCGAAAGGGCGTGGAATACCGGTTATGGATCTTCGGAGCGAGGTGAGTCTCCTTTCTAACCTTGTAATATGGAATTGTCTCTATAGGTTAGTTAATTGGTTAGGTACTCCTATTTGTGGGGGCTACGTATGCACGAGGTGACGAGAGTCCGTGCGTAGCTACTATTATGCAATTGTCCGGGTAGTCTAGGACCTAAAAACATGCGATACTTGGATTAATTGGAAACTTATCGACATTTGAATTGCTTAAATCACCTCGAGTTAGTAAATGAATTTCCACAAAAGATTAAACTTCATTTTCAAAAATCATTAAAAAAGAATTGGCTTTTCTATGGATAATTGTTCCTTGTTGACTACTTGATTGACCGTCTGTGTGTGTTTGATTTTGGAACGGGCCGAACGCCTCGACAAATTAAATAGATGAATCTATAGGCGCGCCGTTAACCCTCGGCAAGTGCACAATTTATTTCTGTTGGATCGGGCCGTCGCGTCGGCATAATATGTGCGTGCTTGCATTGCTTATCCTAAAACTTTTTAAAGTTGATATTGCCTTTTTATGGCCGATATAAACTATAAAGCTAACGAAAAGTAAATCTTGGAATTTCATTGTTATTTGAGAAGGTGTTACCTATTTTCTTGTTTTATTAGTTATTGCTAGATAAATCCATGTTATCCTCACATCTTCACCATATTATTATTGGACCACTAGTAAGTGTTGAAGTTGACCATCTCGTCTCTACTTCTTCGAGATTAGACGGGATACTCATTGAGTACACATTGTTTTCGTACTTATACTATACTTCTGTGCATTTTTGTTGCACAGGTATATGTAACTCTAGCGGCCTACTGGGACTAGGTGAGTGACATTATTCGAGGCAGTCCACAGCTAGTATAGTCTTCCAGTATATTATATTTGTTTCATGTCCACTATATTCCGGACGGATGTTGTATCTTATTCCCTTATCAGTAGATGCTCATGCACTTGTGATACCAGGTTCTAGGATGGTTTTGAAATATTTTATACTGATTTCTTATTATTTAATTTGAATCAAAGCAGTTATCTTTTCATTTTATGAAAAATTGAAGGAAAATCTTAGTTTTCAAGATTGTTAAAAATGAGAACTTCATCAAATAATTTGGGTTGGCCTGCCTGACAGCAGTGTCCGGTGCCATCACGACCCTTAGTGGATTTTGGGTCGTGACAACATGGTATCGGAGCAATAGGTTCCTAGGGTCTCACGAGTCATGAGCAAGTCTAGTAGAGTCTCGCGGATCGGTACGGAGACGTATGTACTTATCCTCGGGAGGCTACAGAGCTGTTAGGAGTACTTCCCTTCTTGATTCCTCATCGTGCGATTTGATTCCTGTGAGGCTTATGCCTTTGTTTCCTTCCTACTCAATCTTACGCGACGCAAAACGCTTTCTATTCATCGAGAATTGAAGAATTGTAACGATATTATGAATATGGTGCGGGATATTTCTCCCGGTATAGTTGTCTGAGCTATTATCATTGCCTTGTGGAAGGATATTTTATTATTTCCGCCCAGTAACGGTACTTCTTAGGACTCTGAGGCTAGGCACAAGTTGCCATGATGCTTATGAATGATTGTTCCGCAGTAGTGATACGATGGTAGGATGTTGCCCACGTGTCGGTCTAATGAATGACTCGAAGGAGGTTTACTCAGTGCATGATATAGGGATTCGGTATTTTATTCCCAGAAAGGGAAGGGTAATCGGACTAAGAACATGCAGATTTGCGATGATGGGGTAACAAGGCATGGTATTTGTAAGCGTGGAGGAATTCTCATATGTGATGAAGTGTCATTGTCCTTGATGAATGTACTAAGCTCACCAGTGTTATGACTTTCTACAATTCGCCTTTGGGGCAAGCTTTTGGGAGATAGTATTAAAAGTGTGGATGTTAGATATCACGAGGTAAGGTGGTTCAGGATTGAATCGGCAATTATAAGATAGATTTTATTTAAGGAAATAATTGAGCAGCAAAGTGTGAGGAAAGACATGAGGGAAGTGTCACGGCAAGTATAAGAGGCCAAGGGTCGAGTGATCGATTAAGAGGATGAGTTCCGCCAAAGTGGGAAAGTGGCGGAGTTGCATATGGGCTTTGCAGTGGGATGACCACGTGCCTTAAGGAGAGTTTGGAGTGATTTGAGAATTTTAGTGATTAATGATTGGGGTCTACGGATTTAATTTGAAGTATGGGCTATTATGCGGCAGGAGATTTGATATAAGGAAAAGGAGCTGCCTAAAAGAAAGAAGGATGCAACATAACTTCGAATTGGAAGGTTGTTGCCACACATTTAAGTGATGTCCACGAGGGATGAATGGACTTGTGCAGCTAAAGAGTGAGCTCGGACTCAGGATGGGTTATTGATGTCATAGTGATTGTATCCCGTGCGGTAGCATTGGAAGATGTCGGGAAGTGATTTCCATAGGTGGGTTATTCCCTGTGAGCAGGTTAGCGGTCGCGAGGTTGGCGAAGCTCTACGAAAAATTCTAATGGTTATGCAGCGAAGAGATTGATCGTGCGAATGTGGTGGATGATTCAGAGTATAAAAATGGGGTTTACGAAAAGAATCCGAGAATTTAGGTGGATGATTGCGCAAGGTTATGTCAATGAGAGCTAAGGAATCTTGGTGAATTCTATAGTTGTGAAATAATGGATTCAAGCTAAATGGGAGAGTCCCACCGCCTGTAATTGAGTTGCATGGTTAACTACTCGCAAAGTTTCTGGTGATTAGCATATTGATGGGTTATTTCAGCTATGGGAAGAGAACATAAGTGGTAATTTGAGCAAAGGAATTAGTAAATGTGTGTTATTGTTGGCCTTATTGGCCCATGTTCGGACTTGAGAGTGATTCCGTCAGGTGCTCCGTCGAGAGGGTATGCTTGTGCTAGAAGAATCATGGAGTTGATTAAATTCAGGCCAAGTCATAGCGGGTGGCTCTCAGCAACGGCCCTAGTGGATTCAAAGAGGTAAAGTGGGGTGCCTAATGGTTTCGAGCCTATAGATACGGTTAAGAACCAAGCTTGGTAGCAACCTATGAGAAGAGGCACAAAATGTTCTATGATGTTTTGGCTTGTGATGTGGCAATTGGGAGGTACGAAATGCTTCATGGGACTTGAGACAGCATGGTCTCGTGACTCAGGGTCACTCAGGATGAGTGCAGATGGAGTGTGTTAAGTGTTGAATGTGGTTATCATTGTTTCCATGGCAATCAAGGATAAATTGGAAGAAAAAGGATTGGTTAGCCATAGTCTAATTAGCATGTTGCCGGTAATGATTAGTTCTTTCAGCATGATCAAGTTATGCAAGTGAATTGCGACGGTGCGTGCGAGGCTTGTCGGCCGCCGTAATTAATGTTGTTCAGAAGCATTCTTCTGTTATGGCCTATTATGTGTAGGCGTATCCCGGAAGGGCTATGGTGGCTTAGACCAATACTTAGATGTTTGCATATACTACGGTTATGAGAATTTACCTGTGTGCGGCTATGGTTCTCCTGAAGTGAGTCTAGAAGAGGGTTTTTATATGATGGAGTGTTAACCTATTAGTGGTTCCGGAGTGATGATGAGAATCGTGTTCTATTGCATGTTGGCATGATGGGTGCAGTGAGTGGTATAGAATTTGAAGTAAAGATGAAGGTAACAGCTCAGTGTGGACAAGGATGTCACAATCTCGGATGAGCAGGAAAGGAGTTTCGATGTTTAAGGTAAGTTGGCATTGTCTTCAGCGTCACTTGAGATTGGTGTTTTGGTGAAATAGGCTTTGCATCCTGGTTAATGATTCTTGATCGTTTTTCAGCGTTAGTGCGGCCGGTGGTTTGGATGTGCGGACCCGTTATTCATTTCAGAAGGTTGTGGGAGCGTGTCCCACAGGAAGATTGTATAAGTGTGACATGTAGTCACTTGATTGATTAAAGATTTAAACCAAGTATGAGGATTGTGGTAATATCATTAATTCGAGAATTTAAGATTGGAAGGCACTTTGTTTATTGGGTTATGGACTGTGGAGGTTCGCTCCGGTTATGATGGTTGTTCTTATGCGTTATGAAAGAAAAGAGAGTTATTATGAGCCTTGGAAAGGTTATTGGCCTAGTCAGTGCGACCAGAATCAGCTTGAGGTCGGTGGATGGAATCAAATATGAATATAGGCTCTATATCAGGCCAAACGTGTTCATTTCAGTAATGCGCTCCTTATGGGGGAGTGGTCAGGGTGTAATTTCATTGTCGGATATATCAAGTAGTGATACATTGCGCCGTGTGAGTTGTGAGACGGATTGAGAAATTGCTTATATGTTGAGGATATGCATGGAAATGAAGTTATACGAGCCAAATGGCTTTTGAGATTCAAATTGTATATCGCACCTCAGTTGTGGTTGGGTTTTGTATCTTATATCGCTATATGTCCCCTCAGGTATGGTATTATGCACTTAGCGTGCTTGTGACCAAAATTCGGTATTTTATTGTAATGAGCAAATTTAGCTCGATGTGCATCTCCTTATGTGAGATCTATGTGTGGATCGGGTGGCACGCCGCCATGGGTACGTTATTTGGATTGGGTTGCGTGCCGCAATAGTGTGATGTTGAGTATAGTTTTCTATCTGCTATTTTTGTATTCCTTGATTCCTATTTTCTAAGGAAAGTCTGTATTAGTGCGTGAGTTAGGTAATTCCTTCCAGAGTTTATTTTCCGTTTGTATCGCATTCGAATTGGTAGCCTATTGTCACATTGTAGCATTATATGGGACTTTTGGTCATGTCGGGGTGGCTTATTGCCTGAACAGTTCGTACTGGATAAGACGAGATCATTGGATTCAGGATCAGTGAAATCTGACTGTATGGAATATATTAAGGAGCAAAGATCATTATTTGGTTCAGAATGTGGTAATGTTTTTTGTCAGAAGTATAGACTCAATGATTGGTTGACTCGGCAGTTGATTATGAATTTCTGCACATATCTCTTCCGTTGTGGCGGCATTGTAAGAGTTAGAGTAAGACCTGTGTATGTCATGGGGTGCAATGGGAGCATCAAATTCGTGGAATTTTGACTAAGTTTATCAGAAAATATTGTTGTTGTCCGGTGAGTAAAGTGATGCCAGGTGTGAATACAGCAAAGTTATGCAGCCATGTTTGGGTACATCGTGTAGTGATTGATATGGTGATCATATGTTGGAAACAGGTCGGGCATAGAATTTTAGATGTTGGAATTGGGATCTAAGGCTTATTTGCTTGAATAAAAGGGAATATCTTCAGAAATTATCGAGCTAATGTGCTCAACGGAGTTGTCGTAGCACGGGAAGGTGCATGAGGTGTTAAATAGCGATTTCAGACTACTTCAGTGTGGTTCTTAGCACGTTCGAGGACGAACGTATGTTTAAGTAAGAGAGAATGTAACGACCCAACCTGTCGTTTTGAGCTCTAGCACATCGTTCAGCGGTTTGAGGCCATGAGCAGCTTCATTTCAGGCATTATGATTTGTACGCGTGGTCGGAATTGCATTTCGGGAAGTCCGGAGTTGATTTGGAAAGAGAATTCTCATTTCGGAAGCTTAAAGTTGGAATAATTGACTAGGATTGGATTTTTGAGTAAATGACCTCGGAATTAGGATATGAAGGTTCCAGCAGGTTCATATGATGATTTCAGACTTGGGCGTATGCCCGGATCGGGTCTTGGATGACCCAGGAGCATTTTGGCACCAATTGTTGAAGTTAGCATTTTGGAGAAAATTTCATAAGTTTGGCTTGAAGTGCATTTCAGTGTTATCGATGTCTGTTTGGGATTCTGAGACTGTGAATGGCTCCATATGGTGATTCTGGAGTTGGGAGCGCGATCGAAAGTGAAATCGAAGGTCTATATATCATTTTGGAGCCATTTGGCTAAAGCTAGAAATTTAAAAGTTTTTGAGAAGTTTGACCGGAAGTGGACTTTTTGATATCGGGGTCAGAATCCAATTCCGAAATTTGGAGTAGGTCCGTAATGTCGAATGTGACTTGTGTGCAAAATTTGAGATCAATCGAACGTGATTTGCTAGGTTTCGACATCCAATGTAGAAATATGAAGTTCTAAAGTTCATTAAGCTTGAATTGGGGTGCAATTCATGATTTCGATGTTGTTTGATGTGATTTGAGGCCTCGAGCAGGTCCGTGATATGTTATGGGACTGGTTTGTGTGATTGGACGGGGCCTCGGGAGCCTCGGGTGTGTTTCGAGCTGGTTTTGTATCATTTCGGGCTGTTTTGAAATAGCTGATGCGGGTATCTGTTATTGTTCTTCGCGTTCGCTAGGATCCTCTCGCGTTCGCAAAGAAGGATTTGACCTCAGGGACTCTGTTATTCGCGTTCGCGTAGAAGGAAATCTCTGCTGCACAGGTCTAACTTCGTAGGCTCATATCTCACAATATATAAGAATTTGGAGATAATACAAAATTGAAAGTTGTAGTCCTTTGTGTCTAGTTTTCAAAAATGTAAACCATTTGAAATTTGGATTTGTGTACCAAAGGTTATGGCAGGTACACTATAGACTATCTGTAAGGATAAAGAAGAAATTTGTATTGCACAGGGATGACTTTGGCAGATTATATCTCAAAATATAAAAGGAATTGGGAGATTACCAAAACATGAAAGTTGTAGATCTTGGTTTCTAGTTTCCAAAACTTTAGGGCATTAGTAATTTGGAGTTATTTAAAAAACATTATGGCCATTATACTAAAGGCTATTTGAGAAGAGTATGAAAAATGATTTTTGGGAATTTTCTTCTTCGCGAATGCGACGGGGGTCTCGCGAATGCAAAGAAGACTCGTCTGGGCAGTGTATAAGTGTAATGAAATGGGTTTGGCTCATTTCATCTCATTTTCTCTATGGGAGCCGACCTAGGAGCGATTTTGGAGCTCCATTTGCATCGTCCATGTCAAGGTAAGTGATTCCCACGTATTGCAAGTTAATTACTTGGATTATATCTATATTTTAATATGGAAAATCATGTAAATTAGTAGAAATTTTGGAATTTTGAAGAAAACCTAGAAAATTAGTATTCTTAGATTTTGACCACGATTTTGGGTATGGAATTAGGAGAAAATTGTATATTTGAATTCGTGAGTTCATGGGTAAACTTTATCTTCAGAAAAATTTCGGATTTCCGGGCACGTGGACCCGAGGGTATTTTTGTCAACTTTTCTATCAGTGTTAGGAATTGTTATAAATTGGATTATTATGAGTGCCTTAGCCTATATTAATGTATTTACATAATTATTGGCTAGTTTTGAAGCGTTGTGCATCAATTCGAGTCTTCGGAATGGTGTGGAATTCTGGTTATGGATCTTCGGAGCGAGGTGAGTCTCCTTTCTAACCTTGTAAGAGGGAATTGTCCCCATAGGTTAGTTAATTGGTTAGGTACTCCTATTTGTGGGGGCTACGTACACACGAGGTGACGAGAGTCCGTGCGTAGCTACTATTATGCTATTGTCCAGGTAGTCTAGGACCCAAAAGCATACGATACTTGGATTAATTGTAAACTTATCGACATTTAAATTTCTTAAATCACCTCAAGTTAGTAAATGAATTTCCACAAAAGATTAAACTTCATTTTCAAAAATCTTTAAAAGAGAATTGGCTTTTCTTATGGATAATTGTTCCTTGTTGACTACTTGATTGACCGTCTGTGTGTGTTTGATTTTGGAACGGGCCGAACACCTCGGCAGATTAAATAGATGCATCTATAGGCGCGCCGTCGACCCTCGGCAAGTGCACAGTTTATTTCTGTTGGATCGGGTAGTCGTGTCGGCATAATATGCGCATGCTTGCATTGCTTATCCTGAAACTTTTTGAAGTTGATATTGCCTTTTTATGGCCACTATAAACTATAAAGAGAACGAAAAGTAAATCTTTGAATTTCATTGTTATTCGAGAAGGTGTTACCTGTTTTCTTGCTTTATGAGTTATAATTGCTAGATAAATCCATGTTATCCTCACATCTTCACCATATTATTATTGGACCACTAGTAAGTATCGAAGTTGACCATCTCGTCTCTACTTCTTCGAGATTAGACGAGATACTCATTGAGTACACATTATTTTCGTACTCATACTACACTTTTGTGCATTTTTTTTGTACAGGTATATGTAACACTAGCGGCCTACTGGGCGTAGCAGCACAGATGATTCTGGGATTAGGTGAGTGGCATTATTCGAGGCGGTCCACTGCTAGTATAGTCCCTTCTAGTCTATTGTATTTATTTCATGTCCACTGTATTCCAGACGGATGTTGTATCTTATTCCCTTATTAGTAGATGCTCATGCACTTGTGACACCGGGTTCTGGGATGGTTTTGAAATATTTTGTACTAATTGCTTATTATTTAATTTGAATCAAAGTAGTTATCTTTTAATTTTATGAAAAATTGAAGGAAAATCATAGTTTTCAATATTGTTAAAAATGAGAACTTCATCAAATAATTTGGGTTGGCTTTCCTGACAACAGTGTCCGGCGCCATCACGACCCTTAGTGGATTTTGGGTCATGACAGGGATAGTCCTCCCATTGATAGAAAAGATGTTGCTAAGTCCTGCCAACGACAGTATCTAGAGGGCATTCTTGCTAAACAGATTCAGCCTCGATACCGACCCTATGAATATCCCCGAGATCCACATAATTCACCCCAGTATTATCCTCCGAACAACATCCAACCATCTGTCCAACCACTAGGTCACTCCCTATGGCGAGCACCTGCATCCCAAAATTCTCGTACGCCTTCACAACATTTTCTAGCATCCAACAATCCTAGAAAACTGGGACATGGAGGGAAACAAAGGAAAAAAGATAATTTCACGCCCATCGGGGAATCCTACACAAACTTGTTTGAAAAGCTAAAACATTCTGGACTGATTGAGCCACTCCTCGCCTATACGGCGGACCCATATGCAAAAGGATTTGATCCTACTGTACAGTGCATATACCACTCTAATGTCCAAGGGCATAACATTGACGATTGTCGTGCTTTGAAAAGGCAAATAGAAAGAATTATTCAAGAAGAAATAATTATGGTCCAAGGTAGTAATACCCCAATTGTCACACATAATCATCTATAGGTACATGACAACACACAAATTGTTGGGATGGTTTGCAATGACGAAGGGTTGGCAAAAGAAGTCAATGATCCACTTGGTGAAGTTAATGATGTTGAAATTGGTCACGGTCTTGGTAATATTTATGTGGAACTCAGTGGCTAAGTGGCCGAGCTTGGTAATTGGAAATACGCTCCTTTCTTGGCTAGCTAGGGAGGAGTCTTGGTGGTTCATTTTGTTTCAATTTCTATTGTCTGGTCTATTTCACATTTGTAATCCGGATATCGTCTTGTGACTCAAAATTGTACCCCAGTTTATTTTCCGTGTCTTATTGTTCAAACCTTTTCACCATCTGTCTAATGCAATTTTCTATTTTCTGTTATTTCTAGTCATTTTTTGTTTAGTTCTCTTTTCTTTTATAGTTCTTTTCTGCTGACTCTAGTGACATAACATGCACGTGTAATTCCCAGCCTATTTTTAAAAGCTAGTTTAGTCATGACGCAATGAAATAATTTTGAAGATGATAGGGACGTTTGAGGGAAATAAGTACAGATTTCGACATTTTGAGATCATTTGAAGCCCGAACTGTGTAAAACTGGGGTAAATAATTTGGGAAGTTAATAGGATGACAAGAATTCGTTAAAGTGAAATGCATCTCGGACAATTTGAAGCGAGAAACTTTGAGTTCAAGTACATCTCAACTAACAAGATATAGCCAAGGAAGATTGCTCCAAACAGACGGAGGGTATCCATTGTGAAGAAGAAATTACCCAACGAAATGTTGAGCATGATCTTCTTTTACATTGCCAAGTTGCATGTGTTGTACTTGGCATTTTCAAGGATTGGGAGGCCCTCTTTCAGCTACCCAAACATTTATACCATTCGAATACCTTTTTGAGCCTGTACTAATTTCTTTGACATCCCCTCTTTTGGAATCAAGTTAAAGTCATATGAAAAAGAAAAAAAATTATGTCCCCACAGGTTTATTCTAGAAAGCTCATTCCAAAAGAAAAATTCAAAAAAAATGAAAAAAAAGAGAGATAAAAAAAAAGGAAAAAATAGAAAATAAAAAAAGGGGGAAAAAGAAAAAGAAGAAGGAAAAATAAAGAAAGAAAAATAAAAAGGAAAGTAGTAATAAAAATTATTCCTATAAACTATGTTTGACCTGGTTCTTGTCACCACAAGATACGTAGGTAGCCTTACGGTTCGGTCATACCAAATAATATATTTTATAATCCCACGAAGTTGAAAGTGGGGCAGTCTTTCTTAGTAACTCTTTCAAAAGAAAAAGAAAAAGAAAAGAATCAAATTTCCTTGTTTTAGAAATTGGGGCAAAGTTTTTAGAATGGATTCCAAAAGTTGTAAATAAATTAACCCCGTTGTCTTAGTTATTTTGAGCCTTTATGATATCCTTTCTTTCTAACCTTGTCCAAAAGCCACATTACAGTTCAAAAAAGACATCCCAGATAATCTTTGAGTGTGCTGAGTTTAGACATGCCAAGAGTATATGATATTTTTACTATGGTTAATGCCTTGTCATCTGCAAAATCAGAGGAAATAAGAAGAAAAGAACAAAATGAAAGAGTCTTACTGATGAAAACCTTCACATGCACCATAAGGCAATGGTGAGTTGAGAGAAAGAACAAAATGAGAGAGTCTTGATGGTAAAAACCCTTCGGGCACTACAAGTCGAATAAGGATCGTGAATCAGATTGGATAATTAGAGGATTAAAGCCCAGTGTCACGATTTAGGGGTATAACAAGAGTTGAACATCAGACTTGCTCGACAAATTAGGCCACTTAATCTAAAGGTGCATCTTATGGTCATTAGAGTTGGTATCCACATCTGATAAGTTTCTACTTTGTAGTTTTCTTGTTAGGAATCATCTCTTTTTGTTGTCCTTTACTCTGCTCCTTTTGTTTTGTTTACTTCCTCTTCTTGCGTTTGTTTGGTTAGAACAAGTGAGAAATGACTTCAAAATTTTCCATCAACTTTCCAATTGCACAAAATGGGATCTTGCTAACACATTAAAGTGGCATAAGTTAGGGAAGAACAGTATGCGCACTGAGTCGGTAACATTCAAAGTGCTTTGGGATTCATGTAAAATACAAAGATATGGTAAACGTCAATTCATGAGCAAAATACAACAGGTAGATGGTATTGAGTTTGAATGAATTAGAGGTATTTTCTATGATAAGAGTGATAGAGAAAGTGGTTAGTCAATAAATAAGCAATGTCTTTCAAGATGAAATCAAAGTTATCATGGCAAGTGAAGGAGCAATCGCCCTCAAAGTCAAGGCCACACACCAACCACTGTGTTTAAACTCACAAGTTTTTTTGGATTGAAACAAGGACGAAAGCTATGTTCATATCGAAGCTTGGAATCTTGAATTTTTCAGGTGTAATGCCCCAATGTTGCTTACACAAAGGCTATTGAGAAGATCACACATCACCACTAGGAGGAGCACTTCCTACTCTGGGTTTTCAAGTTATATTTTATTATAGGAGACACATTTCCTATATTGAGATTTTACCCATAGGAGACGCACTTCTTAGTCTGGGTCTTTAAAGTTATACTTTTGTTTTAGGAGATGCACTTCCTAAATTGAGATTCCACCCCAAGGAGACGCACTTCCTAGTTTTGGCCATTTAAATTCATCCCTAGGAGACGCACGTCCTGGTTGGAGTCATTGAAGTTTTACCCGTTAGGAGACACACTTCCTAGTACGGGTCTTTCAGATTATACTTGTTAGGAGACACACTTCCTAGCTTTGGTTATTTAAATTCATTCCTAGGAGACGTATTTCCTAGTTTGGGTCATTGAAGTTTCACCCCTAGGAGACACATTTCCTAGTCTGGGTCTTTCAGGTTATATTTTGTTTTTAGGAGATGCACTTCCTAAATTGAGTTCCCCCCCTAAGAGACGCACTTCCTAGTCTAGGTCTTTCAGGATACACTTTCAAGAGACGCACTTCCTAAATTGAGTTTTACCCCTAGGAGACGCATTTCCTAGTCTGGGTATTTCAGGATACGCTTTCAGGAGACGCACTTCCTAAATTAAAATTTCACCCATAAGAGATTCACTTCCTAGTTTGGGTTCTTCAGGATATACTTTTAGGAGACGCACTTCCTAAATTAAGAGTTTACCCCTTGAATACGCACTTCCTAGTTTTGGTTCATTTAAGTTCAGTTCTAGGAGACGCACTTTCTAGTTTGAGTCATTGAAGTTTTGCCCTAGGAGATGCACTTCCTAGTCTGGTTCATTGAGGTTTTACCCCTAGGAGACACATTTCCTAGTTTGGGTTTTTCGGGATGTACTTTTAGGAGACGCACTTCCGAAATTGAGATTTCTCCCTAGGACACACACTTTCTAGTTTGGTTCATTCAAGTTTCACCCATAGGAGACGCACTTCCTAATCAAGGTCTTTCAATTTATTCTTTTAGGAGATGCACTTCCTAAGTTGAGATTTCATCCCTAGGAAACGCACTTCCTAGTTTGGGTCATTTAGGTTTATTTTCAGCAGACGCATTTCTAGTCAAAGTTTCATAGTTTTACTCACAAGAGATGCACATCCTTGTCGAATCTCTAGTTTGCTTTCATCATTGCATCAATAGCATAAATGGTTTACAATTTTGCTAAAAAGTCACAAATCTTTCGAGTGCAAATTGGGGTAGAAAGTTTTGTTTGTTTTGTTGCTTTGATTGCAGGCACCCACCTAGAGAAAAAGGGAATTTGTTTCGGAATTATCTCAAGTTTCAAGGGAAAGCAGTTTCGAAGGAAGACGGGTCAAGTTAAGCAATCAGGCGCCCACCTGGAGAACAAGGGAAGACAATTCATGTTTCAAGGGTAAGCAGTTCAAGTTTCAAAGGAAGAGAGGTCAAGTTCAGCACTCAGGCGCCCACCTGGAGAACAAGGGAAGAAAGTTCAAGTTTCAAGGGAGAGTCGTTTCGAAGGAAGACAGTTCAAGTTCAACAATCAGGCACCCACCTGGAGAACAAGGGAAGACAATTCAAGTTTCAAGGAAAATCAGTTTCGAAGGAAAACAATTCAATTTCAGCAATAAGGCGCCCACCCGGAGAACATGGGAAGACAGTTGAAGTTTCAAGGGAAAACAATTCGAGTTTCAAGGGAAAGTAGTTCAAGTTTCAAAGGAAGACAGTTCAAGTTTTAACAATCAGGAGCCCAAGTGGAAAACAAAGGAATTCACTACAGAATGCAATTCAAGTCAGCAACAAAAAAAACTCGCGGCATGAATGCGAGTAGACTGTCCGAGATGATCAACAGAAGTTAGTCACAATCCAGAATAATAAAAAAAAAACAAGAAGTGAATCCAAATGCAGAAGTTGATGAAAGATGTGAGCTGCTCAAGACATAGCTGAGGTCACAAGTACTGCATGTCCGATCTTGATCCGAAAAGCTGAAGAAGAATGAATTAGCACTTGCAGCTAGCAAGCGTCATGGTTCAAATGTAAAGTCTGTATGAAGAGTCATCAAGACTCGAGATCAAGCTTCAGAAGACTTATAGATAGGAATATTATAAATAATATTTGACAGGCTTATTTAGTCTTTTTCATTTTTTTATTTTGATGTAATAACAGTACCGCGAACCGGAACCTCGACGGGATGGCACCTCGATGGAATGGCACCTCGACCGGCTCTCCACCTCAATATACTCCATCACCTCATTCACTTCTGCACTGCACATTGCCTGATTTCTTTATAGCCGAGGATGTGTAAGCAGCTCAGATACCAGGACTCGGTCACATTCTCCTTCATATTAGTTTTTAGTCTCCCTAAATAAGTTTCGGGTCAAAAAAATTTGTTTAGTCGTTCTTTGTCAGAAAACTTTTTGCGTTCCCAGTCAAAGAGGGGCAGCTGTAAATATGTGATTTTTGACCCTCCCCAAGATTTTCTATATTTTAGCATGTAAATATTTAGTTTAGGCTAATATCGCTATTTTAACTAGTTTTAATTATTTTATTTTTATTTTATAACAAAAATAAAAATTACAAAAATATTTTATCTAGTTACTCTTAGTTTATGTACCTTTCATAAAATAAAATAAAAATATACAAAAAATAGTACCTTATTTTTATCTTTATATAATCTTGAAATAAAAATAAAAAAATAGTTTTGTGTTTTAATATAGTTTAATTTAATTAATTAGGATTAATTTTTGCGTTGTGTAGTATTTTTATATTAAAGGGAGTTAATTAAGGTGTTGGACCACAATTTTAGGAGTCTTAGAGCTCAATTTTTAGCCCAATTTGGATTAGCCCATTAAGCCCAATACCCAATACCCATTAAGCTAACCCTAGGGACCATTCTAGACTCTTATTTTGAACAAAATAAAAGAAAAACCCTAGACCAAAAATGAGGGGGCCGTTTTTCATCACAAGGCCTTACAACCGTTATTTTTAGACCAATTCAAATTCACCCATTAAGCCCAATACACAATACCCATTAAGCTAACTCTAGGGACCCTTCTAGACTGTTCTCTTGAACAAAATAAAAGAAAAACCCTAGACCAAAAATGAGGGCCCCGTTTTTTATCACAAGGCCATACAACCATTACACCCCCCCCCCCCGAACATTCTACTTCTTGTTGAACAAATAATCCTAGACCACTAGACCTAGTAAAGGATCAACAGCCGTTTCATCACCTTGAAATAACTCCAAAAATATTACACCCTAAGAAGCCATTAAACCTTGGAATAAGAAGGGACTGAATGAAAAGCTGGAGATCTTCTTCAGCAAAACCAAAACGAGACCCTAAGACCTTAGAGGAGCCCAAACTCAAAAAATCGGACCTTAAGAGACCCCCTGTCATCGTCTTCTTCAACAAAGAGCGACTAAACAACCTAAACCAGCCGTTGTTCACCGGAAACTAGAAGCAACGATGCCACTAGTAACCTTTCGCCGAAAAACATCCAGCAACACCCTCGCCTTACCCTTATGTCGCTGCCATCTCCACCTTCAACCAAGGAACACCCTTTAGTAGATATAACACCCTAAACCGCAGCATCACCAAGCTCACCAGAAAAGCTTTGCAATTTTACAGCTTTCATACTTCATGACCTCTTAGGTTTCGGTCGAAATCAGCGTTCCTTCTCTCGATCGCTCATTTCTGTAGCAGTCTGCTACTATGTAGATTTAATAGAAAGGCAATGAAACAATAAATGAAGGAAAAAAGAATTTAAAATGTCAATTTTGTCATATCTGAATATGTTTCTGAATACAAGGACTGTCAATATATGCCTAACGTAAGAAGAAAAGGATAGTTGGTTTTGTGTAACAAACCAATTAACAAAATGACACATGTCCTGCTTCTAGAACCTAAGAGGACTTAATTGAAAAAGTAAATACTACTGTACTAGAATAGAAACAAATAAACTTGATAGACTTAATTAATAACTCATTCATAAGGCTCTCATCAGCGATGGCTACTACACTCCATCCCCCAAAAGGAACCTTGATGTAATTCAATGTTCAAAATTAGGAAATTGGCTCTTCAGAAAACCATATTCCTCCCATGTAGCATCTTCAGGAGCCAAATTTGCCCATTGCACCAACACTTTTACCACTGCCTTGTTTTTCTTTTTGACCATCGTCCTTTCTAAAATTTTCAATGGCTCAATCAGAATCTGGCCATCGTTAGTGCAGTAAGGCGGATCTTGGGTGGCAAAAGTCTTCTCCCCAATTTTTTTTTTTGAATTGTGAAACGTGGAACACGAGATGTATTTTCGATTCCAATGGCAAGCGGAGTTCGTAGGCAACTTAACCAATCTTTCTAATCACTTCATAATGACCGAAATAGCGAGCTGAGAGCTTCAAATTTTTCCTCACTGCCACAGAGGTTTGCCGATAAGGCTGTAATTTCAAGAACACCCAATCACCTACAGTAAATTTTCTCTCTTTTCTTCTTCTATCAGCATAATTCTTCATCTTTGCTTGTGCTTTTGTGAGATTATCATGGAGGACCTTGGACATCAATTGCCTTTCTCTTAAGACCAAGTTTGTAGATTCAAGCTTTGTTTGAGCCACCAGCTCAAATGTAGGTTGGGGAGGATCATACCCATATAGAGCCTTGAAGGGCGTCATACCAATTGCTGAGTGAAAATTCGAATTGTACCAAAATTTAGCTAGTGCCAACCATTTGCTCCACTCAGAAGGTTTATGACCTGTCATGCATCTAAGGTATGTCACTAGGCATCGATTTAACCTTTTTGATTGCCCATCCATTTGCGGATGATAAGCAGTACTTGGTTTTAATTGTACATGTAACCCCTTGAATAGCTCCTTCCAGAAAGTGCTAACAAAAATTGGATCCCTGTCTGAAACTATTGAGCTTGGCATTACATGTAACTTGCATATATTATCTAAAAACACTTGAGAGACTTGATTAGTTGTGTAAGGATGAGCGAGGGCAAAGAAATGATCAAACTTTGTATATCTATCTATTACCACAACTATTGAATCTTTACCATTGGATTTAGGCAATCCACTAATGAAGTACATTGCAACATGTTCCTAGGCTCGCGAAGGTATTGCCAGTGGTTGGAGAAGGCCAGGGTAAGCAACACTTTCCCCCTTATTTCTCTGGCAGGCCTCACATTCCTTGACATAATTCTTGACATCCTATAATTAAGTAGGCCAATAGAATAAGTTTCTAAGCCTATGTTATGTAGCATGTATACCAGAGTGACCTCCCCAGGGTGATGAATACATCTCCTTAATTAACTTTTGCCCGAGCTCACCATGATTTCCCATCCAAAGTCTTCCATTTTGCCTCACAATACCATCTTGGATCTACACCCCTAGAACTGCATTAGGATCTACAGATAACTGAGTGGAAATGTCTTGAACAAGTGCATCATTTTGATAACTTTCTAAAACATCTTCAGCCCAATTCGGTTGAACAACTGTGAGTCCGGCACAATCACCCTCATCATACTTGCTTGAGAGTGCATCTGCAGCTATATTTTCAGCCCCTTTTCAATAATGAATCTCATAGCTAAGACCCAATAGCTTAGTGACTCGCTTGTGCTGCAATGAGGTGGTCAACTTCTGATCTTTGACGAATTTAAGGCTAAAATGGTCTGTCTTGATGATAAAATGATTAGGTTGTAGATTATATCGTCACTTATCAACAGCATACAATAGTGCAATTAGCTCATTTTCATATGTTGAAAGCCCCATATGCCTTGAGCTTAGTGCTTGACTGATAAAGGCAATGGGCCTCCCATTTTGCATTAAAACTGTCCCTATTCCCTTTCAACTAGCATGTACTTCCACAATGAAAGGTATTGCAAAATTTGGTAGGACTAATACTGGGGCTTGGACCATGGCTTGCTTCAGCTCTTCAAAAGCTTGGGTTGCTTCCATGGACCAACTGAAATTTCCCTTTTTTAATAGGCTAGTCAAGGGCTTACTAATTGTAGCAAAATTTCTGATAAACCTTCTATAGTAGCCTGTGAGGCCCAAGAATCCCCTCAACTCCTTGACTGATTTGGGCTGGGTCCAATCTAGCATAGCTTTGATTTTAGGCTCATCAGTACTCACCCCATGTTTCGAAATGACATGGCCCAGATATTCAACTTTGTCTTGGCCAAAACTGCATTTTGACATCTTGATCAACAGTTGGTTTGCTTTCAACAACTCAAACACCATTTGTAAATGCTTCAGCTATTCTTCCATCGACCCACTGTAAACAAGAATGTCATAAAAAAATACAAGCACAAATTGCCTCAAATAAGGCCCAAAAATCTGGTTCATAAGTGGTTGAAAGGTGGCTGGGGCATTCGTCAACCCAAAAGGCATGACTTTAAATTCTCATAGCCCGTGATGTGTGCAAAAAGCTATTTTGCATTCATCCCCTTTCTTCATACGAATTTGATGATAACCGGACCTTAAATCTAACTTAGTGTAAATTCTTGATCCATGTAGCTCATCAAATAAGTCTTTAACAACTGGTATGGGATATTTATTTTTAACAGTGCCCTTATTCAACTTGTGATAATCCACGCACATACGACAACTAGAATCTTTCTTTTTAACGAAAAGGACAGGTGAGGAAAATAGTGAAACACTTCTGGCAACTGTTCGGGCCTTCAATATTTCTGCTACGATCTCTTCAATGGAATTCTTTTGCTCAAACGAATATCGATAAGGCCTCAAATTTAGGGGCTTAGCTCCTGGAACTAGCTCTATGGCATGGTCACAACCGCGACTAGGAGGCAAACTTTTGGGCTTTTGGAATAAGCCCTCAAACATGCCCAACAACTTGCTCACTGCTTGGGGAATCACCTGATCATTTTCTGTTAAGTTCATCACGAACATTTGAGCCGCAAAGTTACATTGTCCTTTGCCGAGTAATTTGTAAATGACTTTAGTATCCACCTTAGAAACTTTTCCATCATCTGGAAAACCCCTTAGTGTAATTATTTCTGACGCGTAAATGAACGAGACACTCAATGGCTTTGTGTGCAACACTATTGGTGCAACAGTGTCGACCCAATCCATTCCCAGAACAATGTCACAACCCCCTACTCTCAGCAATCCAATGTCAAAGATGAATTTTATATCTTGCATTTTCCATTCGAATTTCCTGCACACATGCTTGCATTTGAGGTATTGGCCGTTGGCCACTTTAACCTTCATGGGTCTGCCCAATTCTTCTACCCCACCCGAACTGGACTTCACAATCAGGGGATCTACGAAACTATGGGTTGACCCACTATCCAACAATACCACAACCTTTTGGCCCTTGACCCATCCAGTGATTCTAATTGTTAAAGGGGCCTTGCTCTGACCCATTATAGCATTTAAGGTTACTTCAGCTTGTTCCTGGCCTAGTTCCACTACAACCCCTCCCTCTTGTTCCTCCAATCCCTCTACTGCATCAACAAACTCCTCAGCTTCGACAACATTAAGAGTTTTATTTTTACAAACATGTCCAGGGAAATATGTTTCATGGCATTTATAGCATAGATTCCTCTCCCTCAACATTTCTAGAGTCATATTCTTTGAATTTGGATTACGGGTGTTCACAACATGTGGGTTCTTGGGTAGAGTGCGCTTGGGTAATATGGGCTTATAGCTGGACTGAGAGTTTTTGTGATAGGATTTAGCCGACCATTGTTTATCCATTTTCTTATAAAATGCATTGAAGGATCTCTCATGCAACTTAGCACACTTGTAAGCTGCCAATAAAGTTCTGGGCTGAGCAAACTGTACGAGTGGTAATATGTTCGATTTAAGCCCACCAATAAAGCAAGACACAAAATGGGGTTCTTTTAATGCAGGATTAAGGATCATCATTAAGCTTTTTAACTCATCGAATCGCCTCTGGCAAGTCTCCACATCAGTGGTTTGTTCAAGACGATCTTTAACAATCTCCACCGGATCATTATCACCAAAACATTCACTATATCGTAACAAAATTAGGCCTAAGATACATTACCATCATGATCAGCTAAATACTCATCCAACCAATAGCCCGCAAAATCCTTTAAATGAATAGCCACATAATCAATTTTTTCATCATCCGTTACTTGGTATAAATCAAAAAACTTTTGACATCTTCTCAACCAACTCCTAGGATTTATTTCATCAAACTCCAGAAATAATAACTTGGCTTTAGGTAGCTTGGATGTGGATCCATGAGAGTCAGGCCCGTTTTGATTCTGAGAAGTTCCAACCAGTGGGATCTGTTGAAAAGTTCCAAATGGAATGGATAAGGACTATGCTATTGTGTTTGTCACGGGCTGAGTTATCGGACAAGTCAAATATGGCTCAGAGAAGTTAGCCATACTTTGGGTAACTGTAAAAGGATATGATTGGGGTAAAAATGGTTGTGTGGACATTTGGAAAGGATTTGACTGGGGAACTAGTGGTTGGGAGGCCATTTGATATGAATAAGTTGGTGGCTTGCTTGACTGGTTGTTTATAGGATAAGAGGTTCTTGGTAGAATATAGGTTCTGGTAGTTATCAGATAAGAGTGAGAGGGTGGTTTAAAAGCTACAGCTGAAGGGTTCAAGGAAATTCCAGTAATGCTTTCAGCTTGGGATCGTGAATTAGCTGAGACACTGCCTAGTTGGGGTGGTGAGGATAACGGTACTACTCAAAGCCATGTGGTAATGGAAGGTGAAATTGGAGGAGTGTAGCTCTGTAAATTACCGCCAACCGACGAGAGGCCTGTGTCACGACCCAACTCCCAAACCCGTTCGTGATGGCGCCTCTCGTGAAGACAAGGCTAGCCAACAACCCCCAAATCCTCTTATTAACCAGCTATTAAACATAATGAATAGAAAATACATCTTAGTGGCGTTTAACTATCAATTCCATCGCAATACAACCCGCCCGGGGTGTCACAAGTCACGAGCATCTAGGAGGATCCATATTACAATTTAAAATATATAATACATAGAGTAAAATCTGGAAAACAAGAAGGAGAAGAATCTCGGTGCCGCGAACGCCGGCGGTCACCTTGCTTAGCTACGATAGCAATACCTTCAATCCGCTACTAACCCGCTACCGGGTGAAACAGTACCTGCAACTGCACGCGAGGTGCAGGGAGTAAAGTGAGTACTTCCAACTCAGTGGTAATAGGAGGGAATAATAACTGAGCGATAAGAAAACACGTATGGGCACACCAAAATGCTATAAAAGACAGTACAACCCTCTGAGAAAGATAGTAAAACCGTAACATCGAGAAAATACTTTAGAAAACCTCAAGCTCGTTTAAAAATCTCTTTTGAAAGTATGTATTTTCAAATGTTGCAAAATAAGTTTCAACAAGTAGGAAACAGTCAGAAATCTGCCCCTTGGGCTCAGTATCAACCTCTCAGTGCAGTATCAGCCCCGCGGGCTCACTCCCAACTCACCAAGTACAACCTCAGCCATCTCGGGCTCAGCACTCCCAACTCACCAAGCACAATATCAGCCCCATCGGGCTCAGCACTCCATAACAAGTAACACCAGAGTATCTGGTCAACAAGGCAAGTAATAATATGTATGCCAATGATATATGAGTGCTAAATGTCATGCCACGTAGTACAAACAGGAGTGGTTGCATGAATGCAATGCAATGCATATGACCGCTACGGCACGTAGCCCGATCTATGGGTACCCTGCGCTCACTGGGGGTGTGTACAGACTCCGGAGGGGCTCCTACAACCCAAGTGCAATAATACTGCGGCATGCAGTCCGATCCACATAACATATCACTGCAGCATGCAGTCCGATCCATATAATATATTACTGCGGCGTGCAGTCCGATCCATGCAATATGCTACTGCGGCGTGCAGTCCGATCCATGCATGTATATGCATATGCACACATAACACTCGAGGCCTGAAAGCCTCCTCACATATCATTCGAGGCCTGAAAGACTCCTCACCTCACTCCTCATGCCCTCACATATGGCCCTCAGCCTCAATCAGTCCAACAATGGTCAAAGAGCCCCTCGGGCATCAGTAAAAAATACTACTCAGCTCAAAAGATAGTTCAAATATCGTTTTAAAACTCCAAGTTTGAGTAAAATATAGCTGAGTTCATAAAACAGTGTAAATCACACGGACTGATTTCAAATCATAATTCAAACAGTGAGGGGAAAACAGTGATGATAGTTTATAAAGAGTTCAAACAATCTGCAATAAGCCCCAAGTATGGCAATGAGCCCAAGTCATACTGATAACAATAAATCATTTGCAAATACGCGATAAAAACCATCAACCGGGACGGACCAAGTCACGATCCCCAATGGTGCTCTACCCCACGCTCAGGTCCAGCATGCAAGTCACCACAATACAACACTAAGATGTGCAAATCGGGGGTTTCAAACCCTCAGGATATCATTCCCAAGTATTACTCACCTCGAACCGGTGGAATTCCTCGCTCGCGACGCCTTTGCCCCTCAAATTGGCCTCCACGCGCGTCGAAACTAGCCAAAAACAGAGCGAATATATCATAATATGCAAATGGGACAATACCCAATCGAAAACAATCGATATATAACAAAAACCTCAAAACTAGCAAAACCCGAGCCCCGGGCCCGCTTCTTGAAAAATTATGAAACTTACATTTTCGGAACCCTCGTCTCGCCACGAGTCCGTACATACCAAGAACTCCCGAATCCGAGATCAAATGACCTATCAATTCCAAATTTAGAATATTTTTGCTTCAAGCCCTAGTTCTTCACAATTTCTACCAAATTTCATGAATTTAGGTGTTGATTCTTGTACAAAATGATGTTTCTAAGTCAATAGACTTACCTCCAATCAATACCCGTCGAAAACCTTCTAATTCCCTCGTCAAGAGCTCCGAAGTTCGCTTAACAATGGTGAAAAATGGGCTAAACTCGCGGATGAAATATTTAATAACCCTTCTGTCCGCCCAGCTATTTAACCTTACGCGATCGCATCCCAAGTCACGCGATCACGGAGAACAAAAATCTAGTCCCTCAATTTTACATTACGGGATCGCAGTGAGCCAAACTCCCACTCTACGCGATCGCACTACCCTTCGCGCGATCGCACTGAACGACCAGCCAGACCTACGCGATCGCAGGCAAGCCCACACGATCGCAGAGAGGAAATCGCTGCTCTGCAATTTCTGCTGCAACTTTCAACTCAAAAAATCCACGTTGGGCATCCGAAATCACCCCGAGGCCCTCGGGACCTCAACCAAAAGCACGGACATGACCTAATACCTTATTCAAACTTGCTCGAATCACAAAAACGCTATCGTTAACATCAAAATCCTCATTTATCAACAAATCAAAGTCTAAATTTTCTTAAAACTTCCGAATTGCACATTCGATCAAAAACCCTACCAAACAACGTCCGAATGACCTGAAAATTTGCAGACAAGTCCAAAATCACCTAACGAAACTACTGCAACTCTCGGAATTCGATTTCAACTCCCGGATCAAAATATCACCTATCAATCGGAATTCGCTAATTTCCAACTTTGCCAATATAGGCTAACTTCTTCACCGGACCTCCAAAATTACTTCTGATTGCGCTCCTAAGCCTTAAATCATCTTCCGGAGCTAACCGAACCATCG
>MU700624.1:89810-100625 GCA_026770625.1 Nicotiana glauca | reverse complement strand
AAAAAAGTGGAACATTAATATACATGGTTAACAACATACAACTGGAATCAGATAAAATCAAATTCAACAGTTGAGTGACCGTGCTAGAACCACGGAATTCTGGAGTGCCTAACACCTTCTCCCGGGTTAACAGAATTCCATATCCGGATTTCTAGTTCGCAGACTGTAACAGAGTCAAACTTTCCTAGGTTCGGGATTAAACCGGTGACTTGGGACACCATTATATTCTCAAGTGGCGACTCTGAAAAACTTAAATAACTAATCCCGTTCCGATTGTCCTTAAATTGGAAAAACTCCTTTACACCCTTCCGGGGGTGTAACGTGAAAAAGGAGGTGTGACACGCATGACCTTAGGGTCAAAACTCCAAACCGTAAGCCCTCACGAGGAAGCACAAAAATTATGAAATATCTCCAAAAAAGAAAGAAAATGTCCCGAATACTAGAAGACTGGCATCAAAAGCTCAAAAAATGCATGACCTCAAGGTCGGAATATCCGAAATCGTAAGCCCTTAATGAGGCGATTCTGAGCTCACGAGTAACGACTCCCAAGCCAAAACAAACTCGATGAATCAGAGACTATCGCCTATCACCATTCATTAAAAACTCGAGGCCATAAGACCCCGAGCAGGCAGACTCGGTCTCGAAAGACCTACATAAGGCAAAAACAAACTGTAAGACCTCAAGCAAGGCATGAATCATACTTATACCAAGTATCAACAAACTGTAAGACTTTAAGCAAGGCATGAATCATACTTGTACCAAATATCAACAAACTGTAAGAACTCAAGCAAGGCATAAACCATACTTGTACCGAGTATCAACAAACGGTAAGACCTCGAAGACATGAAAATTTTGTAAAACCTTACTACAGGCATAAACTCGATCCCGAAGTTTAGATTATATATCGCATTTGTAAGATTCCTAAAAAAGCATACCCTCGATATAGACATCTAAACTACTACACTCGGGAAAAAAAATGGCTTCGGCAAAACACGAATGACTATGGTCATACGGCTATGCCAGCCAAACAAACGCGACTCAGGGACGCTCGACTGTCGCTAAAAAATCATAGGACATTACTTCGAATCTACTTCGAAAAGAACCGGTTAAACAGGATACCCTCGATAGGCAAAAGAGCTTGGACCATGTCAGCTCCAAATCACAAGGCTCGAGCCACTCAGCCTACGAGCCAAACCTTCCGAGGTGCTCGAATATCACCGCAAACGGCTTAAAATTTAGGTTCTTCCCGAACCGACGACGGGTCAGGCAAAATCATTTCAAAAGTCCTTCACGAGAGAAAAATAAATCCTACATTAAAAGGTCACTTCGACCCTAAGCGTAAGGGCCATTATCGCCATCTTACATAAAAGGCCACATCGGCCCAAAGCGTAAGAGCCATCGCCGCCAGCTCATTTGAAAACTTGAGGGTCAAATGAGCTCGAGTGTTAACCCAACTTGAAGACAGGACCCAAAATAGTTAACTTCATATTCCTCAGGGCAGAACATAAGTGCCATTGTTGCTAGCCTAACAAGACTAAGGGCCATTCACATAAAAAATCGCTTCGATCGAAGGTGTAAGAGCCATTGTCGCCAGCCCATGCAAACATAAAAAGCTTGAGGGTCATGCAAGCTCGATTCGAAACCAGACTCGGAGACTTTACCCAAAATAGTTGAGCAAAAGCAAAAATGCTCAAACGCCAGCTAGAGGTCACACCGACTGAGTGCGTAAGAGCCCCTAGCCGACCTAATGAGCCATGGGGCCATATAACGAATATAAGGATCCTCACCTACTCTAGGACCAGTTCACCTGGCCAAATGAGGGAAAAAAAGAGGTACAAAGGAACTAAAGCCGCAAAGGGTTTTCTTCTATACATATATGCGAAAAAATACATTCTCCGTCTACAAACATACTCTAAAGATACTACATACGGAATGGCAAGGTCTACACCCCACCCCTAAAAGCTACGGCCTACCAGTTTCATCTTCACTCTCCTCAGCGTCGGACAGGAGTAACCGAGCATCACGCTCGTCCGCCCTCGCTTGCGCCAACTCTTCTGAGAGAACAAAACCCCTAGCACCAACCTCCTCGAGAATCTTTCTTCGAGACCTGCAAAGAGTATATTCTTTGATCCTTTCTTCACGATCGAGGATCCTTTTCAACTCAGCTTGAGCATCGATAGCATCTTTTTCCTCTGAAGCCTAAACCACCGCCCGAGCTCGTAGTTCATCACAGTCATTCTTTACACGGCCAGCTTCATCCCGAAGATGTTCTAGGGCCTACGTATTTTTCTAAAACTGGAATAAACAAGTTTTGGCCTCAGAAGCCAAAAGGTAGAACGCATACTTGCCCGGGACAGAAAGTTACCTGCTCCATCAAATAGCTTTCGTAATTCGAGCTCCGGTATGCCTCATGTCGCCAGTGTGCCAGCTCGACTTCCTTTTTCTCACAAAGGAGCCTAAGGGATATATCCTCATCCAGAGCTTTCCAGAGCCTGAATCGGCGATAGTTCAGCACAAACCTAAGCCTTTCAAATGTCTGCAAAAGTAAAACTTGATAAGGAAGGGAAGATGCAGAATTCGGAAGGCCTATGTCGAAACTCACCACAAAGTGTAGCCGGCGGACTTCCTCGAAGACCGAGCACACATTTATTTATCTAGTCTCCTCAGCCAAAGAATTGACCCCAGTCAAATCACTATCACTCAGAGGGGCCATTTTTCCAAAACCATAAACTTCGGGTGTGGCAGGTTCAGACGATGTTTCCATCTCAAACACGCGGCTCCATTTCGCCTTGCTCTGAGCGTCACCGCCCTGCAGGGCATGTCCCGCTTATTGTTATCATCCTTTATCCCGGGAACTGGCAACCCTTTCCCTTCTTCGGAGGAGCACGACCTCGCCTTTAAAGGCTCTCCGACACCTACGGTAGAAAGATTAATACGTAAAAAAAGATAATTGCCTCTTCAAATGGACAAGGAAAGGAAAAGGTAGCACAAACACACACCGTGGTGTTTTACTTCCCACCTTCCCTGAGACACAACTCGCCACCTATGCTCGTCACATGTCAAGAGGATTGCCAGCTTTCGGACCCAACCACACAGATCAGGAACGTCGCCCGACGCCCACAAAATTGCTGCAGAAAATGAGGAAACATGGTTATGAAACTAGATGTTGTCGCAAGAAAATTTGAGAAGGCACGGGTGCTCTACTTATGTGTATAGTTACATTCCTCGAGGAATGGCTTAAGTTCCAGGGTGATAATGTCAGCCATCCGGACTCGGACGAACTGAATGATCCATTCTCGATCTCCATCTTCCTCATCATCAATGATGAAAGGTGTGGACGAATGACACTGCAAGGTTAGCAGACCTCAGTGGTGAAAGGGCCGGTACAGCTTAACAGATGGCTGAGTGTGAATTCAAGCCCCGCCTTCTTCGCAAAAAACCTCATCATCAACACTATTCTTTAAAACGGTGGGTGTATCTACACCAAGGTAACCCGATACTTCAAATCGAAGTCGAGCACAACCCTGTCGAGAGGTCCCAGTATGAAAGGCTACGTATACATGTTCAGGAATCCATCAACATGATCCGAGATGCCCTTATCCGGGAAAGAGTATGTAACACCACTCTCTCCCCCCATCCGCATTCTCTCCTCACTAACTCAAGGTTCCCATATCCTATTGAAGAAATAATATTCAAAGAAGACTCTCTTTATTCTGAGCATCGGGAGCGGGACTCTCCCATCTCTGCCCAACAGGCCCCGATGTAATGGTCATGTCTACGGTAAAACTAGAGGAACTGAAGAAGGAATATGCACAAATACTTTGGCGCTAGAGGTAATGAGGAGCTCAATGCCAAAACACGGAGATAACTAATCTAAAGTGAGTAGACCTATAGAAGAAAGGAAGAAACCCTATATATATGTGGGGAAACAGCAATTGTCCACCTACCAAGTTAGGCCCCGGGAGGCCAATGACTTCGACGCAAGTCCTGAGGTGGTACCCGACCCCGAGGATCTCCATCAAAAGAAGTTAGGCTTTAAGAAGCCAACTACGTCATCTCTAGTCTCGAGGTGGTACCCAACCTCGACGATCTCCATCAAAAGAAGTTAGGCTTTAAGAAGCCAACAGCGTCATCTCCAGTCCCAAGGTGGTACCCGACCTCGAGAATTTCCTTCAAAAGAAGCTAGGCTTCAAGAAGCCAACTGCGTCATCTCCAATTTCTAGGTGGTACCGACCTTGAGGATCTCCATCAAAAGAAATTAGGCTTCAAGAAGCTAGCAGTGTCATCTCCAGTTCTGAAATGGTACCCGACCTCGAGGATCTACATCAAAAGAAGTTAGGCTTTGAGAAGCCGGCAACGTCATCTCCAGTCCTGAGGTGGTACCCGACCTCGAGGACCTCCATCAAAAGAAGTTAGGCTTTAAGAAGCCAGCGGTACCATCTCTAGTCTCAAGATGATATCCGATCTTGAAGGGCCCTCTCAATAAGAGGAACAAACACTTCAAGCTCCGCCCCATAAAAGCTCGACCCTAAGACATTGCCTAAATCTGGGCAACCCCTCATCCGGGACCTATCTACAACGCCTTATAAGATTAGCTACATCAAACTCAAAACAAGTTTACATGTGCCCAAAGCTAACCCTCATTTAGAGATCGTTCTCAAAGGTTTCAAGGGTCGAGGTATTATTTTCATGTGACCTAAAGTTAAGGTCCCGACGGCCCAAGTCTATCAGACTAATTCAAGCTCAATCCGAGGAACAACAGAGATGCCATTTTTTATCAACCAATATCTAGAAAGAGTACTCACACACGGGTTAGATATCGACAATGGTCAGCAAAGGCATACATCTAGAATCTCCACAAGTGTTAAAAGAAAATGTCAAACATCAAAGACAAAAGTCGAGAAAAAAATTCTTATATTCATTAACGTTTGGTTACACCAGCCTGCGAGGGGTCCTTACATATGATTACAAAATCCCACAAGGGATTCTTACACAGAAACAAAGAGGAAAAAGGGGATACATGAAGTAAAAGCCTAAAACCTAGTCTACCCTCGAAGGTCCATCTCCAATAGCAACATCCCTGAGTGTCGCCTCCTCGAACTTACATCCTCGAAAGTGATACCTTTGACCGCCACCTCCTCTAGGTTCCCAGCTTGATCCTTCGGAATAATCTCTCCGAGGGAGAAGATGAAGAAGAGGAAAGGTGAAGGACACAGAAGAGGCAGAAAAAAGAAGCATAACCCGCCGAAGCCAAAGGTTGAAGATTTGGCAGGCCCCAGCCTTGACAGCCAGTTGTTCCATTTTATCACTTGGGAAAAAACCCAAGGAATAAAGTTCCACACCAGGCTAGGGTAGGAAAGTGAGCAGCAGTATATAGTCCGAACACTCTCTCGAGCAGTGATGTAGAGTTTGAATGACTTTCTAGATCGGAAGAAGTCAGCCACCACTGTCTCATCACAATAAAGACAGTAGTGGCATTCGTAACAACAACAACAGTAATGACAAAACAGTGTGATCCCACTCGAGAAAGGGAAGCTCAGGCAGGAGTCCACCACACAGTTGATGAGAATATTGCCATAAGACCTTAAGGCCGTGAACCCCAGACATGGTGGTTAACAATAAAGGATGATGGTGAGAAGAAAGGGATGACCAAATGGAGAAGGGCACTTGAATAAAGAGATCTGGACACCCCCATTTATAGGGGATAATGACGCGGCCATCAATGCCTTTGAAAGACAAATTGGCAGGCACAATCAATGCATTCTTGAAAACTGAATCGACAGCAGTACTATCACTTTGAAGAACCGAAATTGACAGTGCATTGAATGGCACCGAAAATACAAGTCCATAGGATATCCCGGTTATCGTGAAGGCTCATGTCATAGGTTGCATCACCGATATGACATCGTCATGGGGAACCCGAAGAGTTGGTAATCAAAATCGTTTCCTATCGCTTCATTCTAGGAAATGCAGAGACTATCTGTATACGGCAAAATCGAAGGGTCTAATTTCCTATCAATAAGGCATTTCGAATGGGTCACCTCGAAGCCTCGAGTCTGCAAAGACGCGTTCGAGACTCCTTCCTTGGAGCTCGTTAACGCCTGACCTAAAAGGAATATCGACCAAGGATAGAGTAAAAAATGGGGAGTTCTCAAGACACATGGCTAAGTCTGACAAAGCCTAGCCGGCCTACTCTGAACCCGAATCAAGGTGTCACATCTAGCTGTCCCATCTCTATATCTTTATAATTAATGTATGTCGTACCATATAAGGTTTAGCCTCCTATATAAAAAGGATCCTTACCATTTTGTTACCAACTGTTGTTGCTCCAACTATTCTACACGAAATATATGACAACTCTCTCTCTCTCTTTTCTCTCTAACATACTCTCTCGATATTGTTGCTCTTATTTACTAACTTCATACTTGTTCTTCATTTATTGCTTATCATTGGCCATAAAGAGCCTACTTTAATTACATTATGACTGTTATCCCTTACCTAACTGCCCCTAATAGCTTGAGCCTGAGCCCGGGAACCGACTAGCTCGAGGCCCTAAACAGCTAACTCATCGATTTGATTATAACTCTATTTTAGATCGCATTTCATCCCTAAACTTCATTCACACTGCGTCAACTGGTTTACAACTAGCATAAAAATAGATCACGTATTTTTAGAGTCCCATCAACAAATTTAATTTTTATTACCATTTTCACGGTAAACACTATTTTTATGGGAAACTCCGCAAAATCTAAAATTGAAGGAGTTGGGAAGATATCTTTGAAGATGACTCGAGAAAAGTTGTGACTCTAAAAATTGTTCTCCATGTTACTAAAATTCGCAAGAATTCGGTCTCTGCTGGACTTCTTATCAAGAATGGTTGTAAATGTGTGTTTATTTTTTAAAAAAGTTGTAACAGGTAAGAATAATGTGTATGTAGGAAAGTATTACCTAACTGAGGGCCTTTTCAAGTTGAATTTTAGTAGTTATTGACATCAATAAAGTTCAAGCTTCTTCTTACTTACTTGAGTCAAATAATTTATGGCATGCATGTTTAGGTCACGTCAACTTTAAAACTATACGAAAAATGGTTAACTTGGAAGTGTTGCCTAAATTTGAACGCGATAATTTGAAATGTCAAATATGTACGGGATCTAAGTGTAATGATTCAATCGGTCTTTTTGAGAATTAGCACCCTTGTTCATAGTATGTATTATGACTTACGTGTGTGGTCGAGCCTGATTTTTAGATGATTCAAAATTAGGTGGAAGAATGAATTTCATGATTTGAAGTTTTAAGTTGGAAAACTGTGAAAACACTTGAGGTTAAATTTGAGGATTTGAGGGCCGAGATATGATCGGAATTTAGTAACTTTGGTATGGTTAGACTCGTCATTGGATGGGGTTCAGATTTTATAACTTTTGTAAATATCGAGACGTGGGTCCCGCATTGACTTTTTGAGTTGATTCTTTTATTTCTTTGCAAATATCGTTAATTTTATTGTTTGAATTAGTTTTCTATGGTTACAATGATAGAATGAAATTGTTTTGGCTAGATTTGAGCCATTCAGAGTTGGATAATCGAGGAAAAGGCCTACTAGTGTTGCTGGAGGATGTGAAGCCCCTCAATTTCCTATTAGCCCGAGTCCATAAGCTTGCACAAGTCGCTTAAGTGTCGTCTTGCCTTCCAGGAGAGGTTAAGAACTGGAACAACTTAGATGATCATGATATTCAGTGTAGGAGGTTTATGGAATGTTGTTAGAGTCTAAGGAGATCCCTAGAACTAAGCCAAGTTGAGAGCTATGCAATGGGCTAAAATGTCAAATAAATTCACACTAGATCTGATTTCAAACGCATGCAACTACCAAACTATAAAGACTTAGGCGGTGATATACCTATCAAATTACAGCGCTTTGAGGATAGTTTCCAATACATCAAACTTTTTGTCATTTGGTTATGTATATAGAACGTTATGGCCATGTCACGACCCTAGTTCACCAATTGTGAACACGTCATGACGGCACCTAGTATTCACGACCAGGTAAGCCTAACACATTGCGGAAGTAACAGCATTTGCAAAATTTATATTCNAGGGAGACTCTCCGGTCTGCGAACGCGGCAGATATACCTCAAGTCTCCGAAATGCTCCTTGCAGCTACTGATAATGTGCCTGCGTAGAGGTACCTGGATCTGCACATGAAAAACATGCACAGAAGAGGTGTGAGTACACCACAAGGGTACTCAGTAAGTGCCAAGCCTAACCTCGGTTGGGTAGTGACGAGGAAAGATCAGGGCCCTACTCAGACAAAAACAATAAAATAGCAAAATATTAACAGTGTTGAAGTCTGGTGAAAATTAGTGAACACAGCAGTGTGGTACGACAGTTCAATGAAATATAATACTGCAAGACAAAACAGAAACACAGATTAAATATAGCTAAAATACAAGAATACCGATGAGGGTCTCCTAGGATACCGTCCTATAGCCCTTTTCTCAAATGTCCAATGGATCTCCCGGGATACCGTCCCGTAGTCCAATTCTCATATCAATATCAAGGATCTCCCGGGATACCGTCCCGTAGTCCCAAAATAAAAGTGCAGGGGTATCTCCCGGGATACTGTCCCGTAGTCCCAAAGTAAAAATGCAGGCGGATCTCCCGGGAATCAAACCCGTAGTCCCAAATTAAACACACAACCAACATCAGAGAAATATTTAGAAATTGAAGTGCAACAATACAAGGCAACAATTAATACTGGCTTAACATGCCCCACGTAATCACAGTTAAGACAATTTAAACAAATAGGCAACTTGGATTAATTAAACATGCTCTTCTATGCTAACACAGGCTATAATAGCAAGTAAAGTAAAGCAAATATGAAAGAAAATCAAAATCAAATATTTAAGTAAAAATCCGGGTTTCAACAATTAGCTCAAGTACACGCTCGTCACCTCACGTACAAGGCATTTAATTACCAATTATCACATCCTAAGGGACGAAGTCCCCCCACACAAGGTTAGGCAAGCCACTTACCTCGAACCGGTGCGAAATCAACTAGGGAACGATGCCCTTGCCACGACTATCCGACTCCAAATGGCCCAAATCTGTTCAATTCAATAACAAATCATAAATAATATTGTAAACAGCTGATTCCACTATTGAAATTAAAGCTAGGGCGCAAAAATAGGTAAACTGACCAAAATGCCCCTCCAGCCAACTTCTCAGAATCGAATAATTTTAAAATTTTCAGAACCCTCGTACTCTCACGAGTCTGACCATATAAAATCTCCCAAATCGGGGGTCAAATGCCCACTCAAAATCACAAAATTAAGCCTAAGAAGTTTCACCCATTTTTCTCAGTTTTAGACCTTGAATTTGAATTCTAATGGTTGATTTAGCTAGGAAATGATGGAATATAGCTAGAAGGGATCAAAGCAACGTTACCCAATGATCTTCTCTTCAAAATTCACTTAAAATCGCCTTCTCCCGAGCCCTCAATTGATTTTTTTCTAACTTTGAAATAAACCCTCGGATTTTCCCTTTTTCAGACCAGTGATTTTCGTTTTTGCGGCCCAGGGACCGCTTCTGCGGTCTTGCTTTTACGGTGAGACTAACCGCTTTTACGGTTCAACTTAAGAGGGCAGCGTCCGCTTTTGCGGACTCAAAACCGCATCTGCGGTTCCGCTTATGCGAAGAAATGGCCGCTTACGCGGCTCCGCATCTGTGGTGAGGAAACCACTTATGCGGCTCCGCTCTGCGGATCCAGGACCGCAGAAGCGAAAATACCAGAAGCCTGCTGCAACTTTTCCCTTCTAACTCCAAACTTTGCCCGTTGAGCATCCGAAATTATCCCGGGACCCCTGGGACTCCAACCAAAAGCACCAATACCACCTAATACCTTATTTGAACTTGTACAAATCCTCAAAACACCTCAAACAACACCGAAAACCCGATTAAATCAAGGATTCAATCCTAAGAACTTCAAATTCTATCAAAATACGCTTTCGATCAAAAACCTAACCAAACCTCATTCTAATGACCTGAAATTTTGCACACACATCCCAAATGACATGACGGAGCAACAGCAACTTCTGGAATTCCAATCCGACCCTCGGATCAAAAATTCACTATCGGACCGGAAACTCCAAAAATTCAAACTTCGGCATTTCAAGCCTAAATGAGCTAGGGACCTCCAAATAACATTCCGAACACGATCCCAACCCCGAAATCACCTAACGGAGCTAACGGAACCATCGGATTCCCATTCCGA
Organism: Nicotiana glauca; assembly: GCA_026770625.1. Classification (NCBI taxonomy): domain Eukaryota; kingdom Viridiplantae; phylum Streptophyta; class Magnoliopsida; order Solanales; family Solanaceae; genus Nicotiana; species Nicotiana glauca. The sequence goes on along the minus strand of MU700624.1, from coordinate 90,361 downwards.
GGTCATCTTCACACTGTTCCGAATACGGACCATTTTTCAACTCTTAAGCTCTCATTTAGGGACTAAGTGTCCCAAAACACTTCGAATCCTAATACCGAACGTCCTGCCAAACCAAAATAGCAGAAATGAACTTAGGGAAAGCAGTTAATGGGGGATCCGGGCATAAATTCCAAAAATGACCAGTCGGGTCGTTACATCCTCCTACACTTAAACATTTGTTCGTCCTCAAACGAGCATAGAGAACGTACCTGAAGTAGCAAAAAGATGAGGGTACTGGCTGCGCATATCCTACTCGGTCTCCCAAGTCTCCTCCTCGGCCGGCTGAACCCGCCACTGGACTTTCACTTAAGTGATGTTCTTTGAATTAATTTTCTGATCTACCTGTCCAAAATGGCCACTAGCTCCTCAACATAAGATAGATCCTTGTCCAGCTGGACTGAACTGAAATCCAACACGTGCGACGGGTCACCATGATATCTCCGGAGCATCGAAACATGAAATACCGGATGAACACCGGCTAGGCTGGTAGGTAAGGCAAGCTCATAAGCAAG
>MU700624.1:65052-89762 GCA_026770625.1 Nicotiana glauca | reverse complement strand
GCTCGCCAACCATATATGCCACATCACGAACCTTCTTGTCTGCATAACTCTTCTGTCTGGACTGGGCTGCACGGAGTTTGTCCTGAATCACTTAAACCTTCTCCATCGCATCCTGACCACCTCTGTGCCCAATAACCTGGCCTCACCCGGCTCAAACCAACCCACCGGAGATCTACATCTCCTACCATATAAGGCCTCATACGGCGCCATCTGAATGCTGGACTGATAGCCATTGTTATAAGCAAACTCCGCCAGTGGCAGGAAATGGTCCCATGACCCTCCAAACTCAATCACGCACGCACGGAGCATATCCTCCAAAATCTGAATAGTGCGCTCGGGCTGTTCGTCCGTCTGGGGGTGGAATACCGTGCTCAATTCCACTCGGGTGCCTAACTCCTGCTGCACAGCTCTCCAAAACTGCGATGTAAACTGAGTGCCATGCAACCGGACGATCTCCCGAATATAGATCTCTGCCAACCGCTCCGATAAATAAGTGGTCCACACAGGTATGAAATAAGCGGACTTGGTCAGCCGGTCCACAATGACCCAAATAGAATCAAACTTTCTCACAGTCCGTGGGAGTCCAGATTCGAAGTCCATGGTGATACGCTCCCACTTTCACTCTGGGATCTCAATCTGCTGTAGCAAACCACCCGGACGCTGGTGCTCATACTTCACCTGCTGGCAGTTGAGGCATTTAGACACGTAGTCAACTATATCCTTCTTCATTCGCCTCTACCAGTAGTGCTGCCTCAAGTCCTGATACATCTTCGCGGCACCCGGATGGATGGAATATCGCGAGCTATGAGCCTCAGCTAGAATCAACTCTCGAAGATCATCTACATTGGGCACACAAATCCGGCCCTGCATCTTCAACACTCCATCATCCCCGATGGTAACATCTCTGGCATCACCACGCCGAACTCTGTCCTAAAGGACAAGCAAATGAGAGTAATCAAACTGTCGCTCCCTGTTGCGATCAAATAGGGAAGACCGAGAAACCACACAAGCTAGAACCCGACTGGGCTCTGAAAGGTCCAATCTCACGAACTGCCTGGCTAAAGCCTGAACATCCATCGCCATAGGTCTCTCTGAGGCTGGTAGATATGCCAAACTCCCCAAACTCTCTGCCCGGCGACTCAAGGCATCGGCGACCACATTGGCCTTGCCTGGGTGATAAAGAATGGTAATATCATAATCCTTTAACAACTCTAACCATCTCCTCTGACGCATATTCAGGTCCTTCTGCTTAAGCAAGTGCTGCAAACTCCGATGGTCAGTGTAGATCTCACAAGGCACCCCATACAAATAATGACGCCAGATCTTCAAGGCATGAACAATGGCAGCTAACTCAAGATCGTGGACAGGGTAGTTCTTTTCATGCACCTTCAACTGTCGGGACGCGTAGGCAATCACCCTACCGTCCTGCATCAATACCGCTCCAAGTCCAACCCGTGAGGCATCACAATAAACTGTATAGGACCCCGAACCGGTAGGCAACATCAAGATTGGGGCTGAAGTCAAAGCTGTCTTGAGCTTCTGGAAGCTCTCCTCACACTCCTCTGTCCACTGAAATGGGGCACCCTTCTGGGTCAATTTAGTCATAGGGGCCATGATCGATGAGAACCCCTCCACGAAGCGACGGTAATAACCCGCCAAGCCAAGGAAACTGCGGATCTCAGTAGCTGAGGAGGGCCTGGGCCAACTCTGCACGGCCTCAACCTTCCTCGGATCCACTCGAATGCCCTCACTCGACACCACGTGGCCTAGCAATGCCACAGAACTCAGCCAGAACTCACATTTGGAGAACTTTGCATACAATCTCTTCTCCCTCAGAGTCTGAAGCACTACCCTCAGGTGCTGCTCATGATCTTCCCGACTCCGGGAATATACCAGAATATCATCAATAAAAACAATCACGAATGAATCAAGATATGGCCTGAATACGTTGTGCATCAAATGCATAAAAGCTTCCGGGGCATTAGTCAGCCCAAAAGACATAATAAGGAACTCGTAATGACCATACCGAGCCCTGGAAGCAGTCTTCGGGATATCTGGCTCCCGAATCTTCAACTGATGGTAACCTGAGCGCAAATCAATCTTGGAAAACACCTGTGCGCCCTGAAGCTGATCAAACAGATCATCAATACGAGGTAAAGGATATCGGTTCTTCACTGTAACTTTGTTCAACTGGCGATAATCAATGCACATACGCATAGAACCGTCCTTCTTCTTCACAAACAAAACAGGGGCTCCCCATGGTGAAATACTGGGTCAAATGAAACCCTTACCCAACAATTCCTGCAACTGATCCTTCAACTCATTCAACTCAGGAGGAGCCATGCGATATGGGGGAATGGAAATGGGCTGAGTGCCCGGCAACAAATCAATGCCAAAATCGATATCTCTATCGAGCGGCATGCCCGAAAGATCAGCTGGAAACACATCGGGAAAATCCCGTACCACTGGGACTGAATCAACAGAAGGGGTGTCAACACTGACATCTCTCACATAAGCTAAATAAGCAGCACACCCCTTCTCAACCATACGTGGAGCTTTAAGAAAAGAAATAACCCTGCTGGGAGTATGATCTAAGGTAACACTCCACTCAATACATGGAATACCTGGCATAGCCAGCGTCACGGTCTTAGCGTGACAATCAAGAATAGCATGATGGGGCGACAACCAGTCTATGACCAGAATAACATCAAAGTCAACCATACCGAGTAATAATAGATCATCCCTGGTCTTAAAACCACGAATAGTAACCAAACATGACCAGTACACGCGGTCCACAACAAGAGAATCTCCCACAGGAGTAGAAACATAAACGGGGGCACTCAAAGAATCCCGAGGTACACCCAGATGCAAAGCAAAATAAGAGGACACATATGAATAAGTAGAGCCAGGATCGAATAGAACCGATGCCTCTCTGTGACAAATCAGAATAATACCTGTGATGAGAGAATCGGAGGCAACCGCCTCGGTGCGAGCAGGAATGCAATAATATCTGGCCCGACCCCTCTCACGAGGGAGACCTCTATCTCCCCGACCTCTGCCCCTGGCATGTTGGGTAGGCGGGGCAGCAGTGGGAGCTGGAACCATAGCCTGAGAACTCTGAGAAGCACGCTGTGGCTGAGCAGTCTGTGAAAATGCACCCCTACCAAGTCTGGGGCAGTCCCTAACCACGTGACGTGTATTGCCACACTCGAAGCAAGCTCTAGGAGGACGTGGTGGTTGTGACTGACTGGAGCTAGGTCCGCTAGACTGACCTCTGAAGGTACCCCACGCAGGAGGCGCGCTAGAAACTGGGGGTGCATAATAAGGCTCCTGAGATGCTGGTGGAGCTAGAGTACTACCGGCTGCTGGCAAGGGTGAATGAACCGGGTGACCAGAATAACCCCTACCATAACGCCCGGCTGATGAAGTACGGGCACCAGAGTAATGACCCGACTCTCGAGACCTCTTGGCCTCCCTCTCCCCTCGCTCCCTGGAGAACATACCCTCAATCCATCTAGCAATGCTCACTACCTGCTGGTAGGGAATATCCATCTCTAACTCTCGGGCCTTGCTGGACCGGATGGGTGGAATAAGACCCTCGATAAACCTCCGCACTCTCTCTTGAACTATGGCGACCAAAGCCGGTGCATGTTTGGCCAGCCTGGTGTAACGGATGGCATACTCTGAGACTGTCATAGCACCCTGGTGCAAATGCTCAAACTCTGCGTGCCATGAATCCCTGAGGCTCTAGGGAACAAACTCCCTCATAAACATGTCTGAGAACTGGGTCCAAGTCAGTGAGGCAGACTCAACTGGACTATCCAACTCATAAGTACGCCACCAATCATAGGCGGCTCCCCGAAGCTGAAAGGCGGTGAAAGAGACCCCACTAGATTCCATTAGGCCCATAGTACGAAGAATGCAATGACACTCCTCCAAGAATCCCAAGGCGTCATCTGAAGCTAGGCCACGGAACACTGGGGGATCATATTTCTTGAACCTCTCTAGCCTGCACTGCTCGTCCTCTAAGACAGCTGACCCATCCTCGGGTTGTACTGGTGCTGTAGGCGGTACAGGAATAACCTCTGGAACCTGCTCCATTGGCATTCTCTGCTCAGGAGTGTGGGCTGTGGGAGTCTGGGCCCCTCCCCCGGCCTGAGATATGGCTGCAGCGAGGGGAAGCAACCCCGCCTGAGCCAAAGTAGTGTACATGCTCATGAACTGAGCGAGGGTCTCCTGTAGCACTAGAGTAGTAGTAGCTATAGTAGGCGTACCGGGTGCCTGTTCTCCAACTGGATCTGCTGGTGGTACCTCAGCGGCAGCGTGCACGAGTGCTGTGGCTGCACCTCGGGAGCATCCTCGACCTCTACCCCGGCCCCGGACGACGGCAGCAGGGGGCGCGGGTGCCTGGTCCTCTCGTGTAGCACATGTCCTCACTATCTGTGAGAGAATAGAAGACAGAAGTTTAGAATTGGTGTCAAAATATCGCACGACAAGGAATTCAAAACAAATGGAGATCTTTCCTAAACAGTTACATAGCCTCTCGTAGATAAATACGGACGTCCCCGTACCGATCAGCGAGACTCTAATAAACCGGCCTGTGTCCCGTGACTCCTATGAACCTAGAGCTCTGATACCAACTTGTCACGACCCTAGTTCACCAATTGTGAACACGTCATGACGGCACCTACTCTTCACGACCAGGTAAGCCTAACACATTGCGAAAGTAACAACATTTGCGAAATTTATATTCAAAACTAAATAACATGAGTAATGTATACAGTTGCCGCCTGGCACATACACTTTAATACTTTAAATTCTGAAACCATCCCAAAGACCCGAAAACCCACGGGCAACACAGGCTAAGAATAATACATAACACTGCTCTAATCATCTGGAAAGTCTATAACAAGGAAGAACATAATAGCATCTAGCTAACTGAAGGGTAGAGTGAGAGGGAGACTCTTCGGTCTGCGAACCTCAAGTCTCTGAAATGCTCCCTGCAGCTACTGATAATGCGCCTGCGTAGAGGTACCTGGATCTGCACATGAAAAGCATGCGCAGAAGAGGCATAAGTACACCACAGCGTTACTCAGTAAGTGTCAAGCCTAACCTCGGTTGGTTAGTGATGAGGAAAGGTCAGGGCCCTACTGAGACAGAAACAATAAAATAGCAAAATATTCACAGTGCTGAAGTCTGATGAAAACTAGTGAACACAGCAGTGTGGTACGACAGTTCAATGAAATATAATACTGCAAGACAAAACAGAAACACTGAGTAAATACAGCTAAAATACAAGAATACCGACGAGGGTCTCCCAGGATACCGTTCTGTAGCCCTTTTCTCAACTGTCCAATGGATCTCACGGGATACCGTCCCGTAGTCCAATTCTCATATCAATATCAAGGATCTCCCGGGATACCATCCCGTAGTCCAAAATAAAAGTGCAGGGGGATCTCCCGGGATACCGTCTCGTAGTCCCAAAATAAAAGTGCAGGGGGATCTCCCGGGATACCGTCTCGTAGTCCCAAAATAAAAGTGCAGGGGGATCTCCCGGGATACCCTCCCGTAGTCCCAAAGTAAAAATGCAGGGGGATACCGTCCCACCCCCATTCCGTTCCGCGTCCCGTCCCGTCCTGCTAGAATTTTTTTATTTATTTAAAAACTAGCTGTTTGGCAACGGCTTAAATGTCAAATATAGCCGTTGCCAACGGTCATACAGTCCTTACCCCCCCTCCCCCCAACTTTTTATATAACTCCTAAGTTTATTAAATTATACTTTGGCCCTATTTTCTACTATAAATACTCCCCATTCTTCTTCATTTTTTTCCACAAAAAACCAATCTTCTCTCTCAAATCTCCTACATTCTAATATTCTATCTATATTTTATATTATTCTCTCAATTTTGTTAATATCAAGTATCAAGTATCAAGTGGTATCTTTCAAGTTTCAACTTTTACGTATTTGGGCAAATTTTTTGGAGCAACTTTTGAGCTTCAAATTAATTCGTCAAATATTTGGATCAATATTTTGGGCAATTTCTTCAAGTTTCAATATTTAATCACGGTGCACTCGTTTCATCTCCTAATTTTTATATATAATTTTTGCATATCATTTTAGCACTTAATTTTTGTGTTTGCTTTACGTGTTATATTTTCATATTTTATTTGTGTCTTTAATATTTGTGTTAGATTTTTTAATTTAGTTTCGTATTTAAATTATGGCACCTAAAAATATATTTGGTATTTTTTTAAAAGTAGTAAGGGTGAAAGTAGTAGTAATCCTAAACCTAACCCTTCTCCTAGACCTAGAGTTAGAAAGCATATTGATGAAATGACTCATGTTGATGAAACTTCATTTTTCCAACCCCTATATTTTATGATATTCATATCGGAGAACAATTAGATCATGAAACTTTACAAAGACAATTTGGCAATAATATTTTTTTTGAGGATGAAGAAAATGAGGAAGAAGAATTAGATGAAACACTCACTAGTCCCGCAACACAAGCTCCAACTCAGAGTCAATCTCAGTCTAGAGCTTTACCCCCTGTACCCCCTGTAAGGGGTAAGCCTAAGATTGAACGTCCCAAAACATCACTAGTATAGAATTTTTTTAAACATGATAAAGTCAATAATCGTGCTATATGTGAAAAATGTAAGCAACAATTTGCACACACAAGTGGGATGGGGGATTTATCTAGATACTTAAGAAAGGATCACAAAGATTTATGGATACAAGCTAACATAGAAGCCGGAAAAATTATAGATCCTAACATCAGTTCTCAAGCTCCTAGTGGATATGGTTCTAATCAAATTCAACAATAACTTGACCATGCTTCTGGTCATGTTTTACGCAAACATAACAAAGATAGAGATCGTGAGAACTTAGCAAAAATGGTGGTTGTCTGTGGCTTACCTTTTACTTCTCCTTCTCACCCTGCTTTTGTGCATTATGTATAAGAAACTTATAACCCTGCTTTTCAAGGTTTTCCCAAGACCACGGTTAAAAATGATATTTTTAAATTTCAAACCGAATATATTCAGTATATTCATTGAGTATTTTCTCACTTAGATTGTAAAGTGTCTATCACATCTGATATAGGTCATAGTCCAAATGATTGTGATTATTTAACTGTTACATGTCATTGGGTTGATCATCACTGGAACTTGCAAAAACATATCATTGGTTATAAATTTGTTGATTCAAAACACACTGGAGCATATATTACAACTACTGTTCTACAAATACTTGATTTTTATGGACTCGCTAATAAAGTTTTAACTATCATCTATCACCTTGGATAATGCTTCTGCTAACACAACCGCAGTAAGTATAAAATAAATCCAACTTATGCACCAGCTATTAAAGAAATGGTTTTAAAATTTAAAAAGTATTTTTTCCCTATTCCCGAAGTTTATTTAACTTCTACTCTACTTAACCCATCTTTAAAACTAAGAGATGCAAAGGGACTTGTTCATAAAATTTATGAGAATTTATAAATTCAAGAAAATGAACAACCATCTCTCGAAAACTGCCAAGCTAGCATATATTCTTATGCTAGATTAATGTTTGATAAATATAAATCTATAGATACAACTAGTACTGAACCTGCTCCTTCTGCTTCTAAGTCTGGACCAGAGGTTTTATGGGAAGATATGGATGATATAACAGGTTTTGATTCCCCTATTGATGATGAACTTGATTCTTATCTTAATCAAGGATTGGAAAATATTAAAGACGAAGAAGGCAAGGAACAACTTTTTTCATGGTGGAGGGAGTGTGGAAAGGCTTTTCCAACACTTTTAATTATGGCCCGAGATATCCTGGCTATTAATTCAGAAAGAATAAATCTTGGTTTTGAAAAATTAACCACTAGGTAAGAAGAAGAATACGATGAGATACTAACCACTGGGAGCGATGACGGTATGGAGCTCATGGAACATCAATCAACATTGCCAATTCCAGTAAAATGTCCGAGAGATATTATTCATAAGTTACAAAGAAGCTATATAGGAGCTTACAAATATTAGTATGATAATTTGTAATTGGCTACTAAGAGGCCTAGTTCAAACAGAACCCTTCCTAGAAGGTGGCTGCGTAGATTAGGTGCTCTTCAAAAGAATTATATTTGTATTTGAGATTTGAAAGTTCTGCTAATAAAATAAAAGGCTCTAAGCGTTGAATTATTTTTATGAATTGTCTTAAATAAATATAACTCTATATAAATTTATATTTACTAGAATATTTCATTACAAGTCTTTTGTTTTAATATTTTATAATTCTTTACTTAGTTTTCTAATTTTTGTTTTAACATAGTAACACTTAAGTTTATTAAATAAGTAAAAAATTTAGCTGTTGCAAACTTTAAAAATATAGTAATTTTCAAAAAATTAGACCTTTTTTTATTAAAAAAATACACTTAAGGCCCACGAACCCGTCACATCCCCTCCTGTCCCGTTTGTTAGCGGGACGGGATGGGACGACCACTTCGTCCCGTTTTATCCCGTCCCGCCATCGTCCCGTTGAATAGCCTTAAGATGAGGTACCAAAGAGACTTTGTTGTAAAAAAAAACTTGTGATTGACAACTTGATTAGTTGATTGTCCTTTGTGTTCTTTATCTGATTTTACTGATGTTTTTTCAGTATTCTTATTTCTTCACTACTTATATGCACATGTGTAAATTGTTGCTACTTACCGTATTCCTACCTTCCATTATTAGTTGTATATTGTTATACTGCACATGATAATTGACTAGTAAGTGTCTTGACAGTACCTCGTCACTACTGCACCGAGATTAGTCTTGAAACTTACTATGTATCGATCGTGGTTTACTCATACTACATTTCTGTATTTTTTTGTGCAGACTCAGATATTGGAGATATCAAACTCGCGCAGAGTTAGATTGTTGATCGTAATGGTTCAAGGTAGATCTACTTGGTTGTCACAGTCTCTTGGAGTCTTTCCTTATATTGTACTATCAGCTATTATTTGAAAAGTATTGCATTTTGATCCTTGAGATCATTCCATGTATTCAATTAGTGTTCGTGAGTCAGTATTACTAGACTTGTGAGGTTGTTATAATTGTTCCCGCTTTTGGTTTCAGTACTTGTATTAGACTCTATTTCAAATTATCATTGTACAAAAAGGCTTAAAAATTTGTTATAGTAACCGGCTTGCCTAGTCTTAGAGACTAAGTGCCGTCACGACGCCTGTGGTGAGATTTCGGATCGTGACACTAAGTATGTTAACCATCCTTATAAGTCAAGGAATTCAAATCCTTTAGGCTTAATTCACACATATATTTGCGATATGAAGTCAATACCATCTCGCAAGGGAAAAAATATTTCATTACTTTTATTGACGTCAGTACTAGATAATGCTATATTTACTTACTTAATAGTAAATATGAAGCAATTGAGGCATTCAAGCAATATAGATTTAAGTTGAAACGCAACTAAACAAATAGATCAAAATGATAAGAAGTGAGTGGTGGCAAATATGAATCTACTTTTTGAAGAAATATGTTTGGTATATGGCATTATTCACCAAACAATTACCTTTTACCCATCAAAATCTAATGGAATTGCAGAAATAAAGAATAGAACGTTAAAGGAGATGATGAATACCTTGTTGATAAGTTCGCGTTTACCCCAGAACTTGTGGGAGAGAGAAGCTTGTGACGACCTAAAGGGTCATCACTTGCTTTTAATTGAATTATATGTCTCCTAGGCCTTGAAAACCTCATTTAGAGTTGCCTCGATCTATGTGCGCAGTTCGGGCGCTTATCCGGAAGGTTTAAATATAAAAATCTGTGAAAAATGCTAAGTTTTGATTATAAAATGAGTAAATTTGACTTCAATCAATATTTTGGATAAACGGACCCACACCCGTGATCCGACGGTCTCGGAGGGTTCGTAGGAAAATATGGGACTATGGCGTATGCCCATAACTGAATTCTGAGGTCCCAAGCCCGAGAAATAAATTTTTAAGTAAAATTATTTTCTAAAATTGTTTAAGTAAATCTGAAATGAAATGTGATTAGAACATGCTGGTATCGGGCCCATATTTTGGTCCTGGTGCCCAGTACATGTCTTATATATGGTTTAAGTCATTCCTGTAAAATTTGGTTGAAAACGGACGTCGTTTGATGTGATTCGGACTTGAATTGCTAAATTTGATACTTGATGAAGTTTGAGAAAAAGTTCTTGATTTTAAGGTTTGATTCATCATTTTTGAGGTTATTTTGGCAATTGGATCGCACGGATAAGTTCGTATGATGTTATTGAGTTAGTACATATGTTTGGTTAGGAGCCCCGAGGGCTCGGGTGTGTTTCGAATGTGATTTGGGAAGGTTTGAACTTAAGAAAAATTACAGAAAAAGCTGTTCAGGTGTTCTGGTATTTCGTTCTTCGCGTTGCGGGATGGCCCTCGCGAATGAGATGTGTAATTTTTTGCAAAATGAATTTCCTTCTATGAACGCATAGTCCAGGTCGCGAACGCGAGGCAGTGGGGGGGCTTTACCTTTCGGAATGAGGTCCTGGCTACGCAAACATGAAGGCAAAATGGGCCTGGGCAGGGGGAGGGGTAGTTACCTTATGCGAACGCGACCAGTTGGACATGAACGCGAGGACTCGAGAAGCTAAAGCTTCGCAAACACGAGCCCATTAACACGAACGCGAAGGCTTAACCAGCCTAACCCATCGCGAACGCGAAGGGTCTGTCGCGATCGCGTAGAGTAAAATCGCCCAGTTAAATTTTAAAACTTCAGCACAGTAGCCTTACGAGATTTCATAAAATTTTCATAAACCCCTTCTTGTCCAAAGCTCTTAGGCGATTTTTGAAGCACTTCTTCACCAAAACTTTTTGGGTAAGTAATATTTAACTTTTTTTCTTCATTTTCCATTAATACCCACTAGATTTCCTGGCCTAAAATATGTAATTAAGGGTAGAAAATTAGGGATTTGGGTAGAACTAGGGCTTTCTGGTTGATGGTGATTTAGACCTCGTTTTGGGGTCGAATTCTGGAAATAATTATATATTTGGGCTCGTGGGTGAATAAGGGATTTAATTTTGGTCTGAACCTCGTAATTTGACCAAGCGAGCCATAGGTCAATTTTTGGGTTTTTGGGAAGAATAATTAGAAATTTATAATTAAGCATTAGAATTGGATTGTTTAGCATTTATTGATGTTATTAAATCGATTATGTATAAATACGATTGTGTTGGAGCCAAATTCAAAAGGAAAGGCAGTTTTTAAGGATTGAGTTGGCCGTAGAAGTTTGAGGTAAGTGTTCGGTCAAACCTTAGCTTGAGGGATTAGGAGTCAAGTCCTATTTGTTACGTGATTTTTGTGGAGTACGGCGTATAGGCATGGTGACAAGTATCTATATGTTGGTGTCTAGCATGACCGTGAATCTTATAGTGTGATTTTTATATGATTTCGTTGAATAATCTATGCTTTAGAAGTGGATTCTATTTGTGAAAAGTTAAGGAGGTAATTGTGACTTTGAACTTCGTGGAGCAATGGCTCAAGTTATATTATGAATTTGTGAAAGTAAGTGAGTTGATTAAACCCTTTGGAGCATTGGCTCAAGTGGTAAAGCGAGTTGTGAAGTGAAAGTGAAAAGAGAAAGAGTTGTTAAATTGTTCCCTTGCCGGGATATTATTGCTTGTTTGGTTATCTCCCTTGCCGGGATGTTGATAGTGTTGATGTTGTTCCCTTGCCAGGATTTAATTGTTTAATTGTTTCTCTCTTGCCGGTATTCCTATTATAATCTTATTTATTCCCTTGCCCCATTCTTGTGATTGTTGTTTGGGTGAGGAAGAGTGATAAAGCACGATGGGTGATGTCGTGCATCGTTGTTTTATGAAGAAAGAGTATAAAGCACGAAGGGTGATGCCATGCATGATTGTGAGGAAAGAGTGTAAAGCACGAAGGATGATGTCGTGCCACACGATGTACCATTCCATGCCAATTATATTGATTATATGGTGAGGAAAGAGAGTAAAAGCACGAAGGATGATGTCGTGCGTATTTTGATTATATTTTCTTTGGTGAGGACAAGAGTAAAAGCATGAAGGGTGATGCCGTACATCTATTGCTTTTTGATTTCCTTATTGGTATCCAAGTTATGTTGTTCTTTCCTTGCTTGATGCCTTCTCTTCAGAACTGTTATCTCCCCCACAGTATGTCTCCCCTTCCAACATTGACTCGTTATTTTTGTATCTTCTTTTCCGTTGTACATATATAACTGCACAGGTTTATCTAGAGTCTGGTCCTAGCCTCATCACTATCTCGCCGGGGTTAGGCCAGACACTTTCCAGTACATGGGATCAGTTATACTGATGCTACACTCTACTCTTATGTGCAGATACCGGAGCAGCTTTTGGTCAGCAGCAGTAGTTCGGGAGCCAGCCTTCAGTCCATTGAGACACCGAGGTAGCCCTGCGGGCATCCGCAGGCCTTGGCGTCTCCTCTATCCTTTATTTTCTTGTTTCATCTCTTGTTTCTGAGACAGTGTGTCTTTTACTTTCAGACTTTGTATTTATCATTCTTAGATCGTATGTGATACTGTGACACTAGGTTTTGGGTGATTAAGTCTTAAGTTGATGTAATAGACAGAGATTTCAGTTATTTTATCGTTGTCTTTCGCTTAATTATTAAATCTCCACTGTTATCATGATTATCGCCTTATATTTGCAAAAAAGAAGCAATTGGTTAACGAAGTAAGTAGTTAAGGATTGGCTTGCCTGGCTCTCATTAGTAGGCATCATCACGACTCCGAGGGTGGAAAATCTGGGTCGTGACAAAGCTATTCTTACAACTAACCAATTTCTATTCCCTATAGCAAAGCGCAATCCATTCCATATGAAAAATAAAAAGGTAGGAAACCCAAGTTAAAGTATTTTAATGTGCGGGGGTATTTGGCAAAAGTGCAAATTCCTAAACCAAAAAGGGTAAAAATTAGACCAAAAATGGTTGATTGCGTTTTTATAGGATATGAGAAAAATAGTAACGCCTATTCTTTTCTAGTCCATCAATCAGAAAATCCCAACATTCATATTGATATTGTCATCGAATCCGATAATGCTGAATTTTTTGAGAATATTTATCCGTGTAAAAATAAATGTGAGTTATCTAGTGAAAAATCTAAGGGACCTTGAGAAGAATCATAGGAAAGTAAGTTTAATGAGGAAAATCCAAGATATAGTAAATGTCAAAGGATAATTACTTCATTTGGACCAAACTTTCTGACACTTTTTGTTAAAAAATGAGCCTCAAACATTTATAGAAGCAAAGTCTTCCTTGGAAGTACAGTATTGAAAAGTGGCAGTCAATAGTAAGATAGAATCCATATTAAGTAATCATACATGAAAATTGGTTGATCTTCCTTTAGGAAATACACCTTTGGGCTCTAAGTGGATTTTCAAAAGGAAAATGAAAGGTCATCACTATTGAGAAATATAAGGTAGGATTAGTTGTCAAAGGGTTTAAGCAACGAGACGGTCTTGATTATTTTGATACATACTAGCCGGTAACAAGGATTACATTTATTCGGATGTTATTAGAATTAGCCGATGTGTATGGTCTTAAAGTACATCAGATGGATATGATGGCAGCCTTCTTAAATGGAAATTTGGAGGAAGAAATTTATATCGTACAACCTAAAGGGTTCATGGTTCCCTAAAAATAAAAGAAGGGATGCCGACTATTTTAGTCAATTTATAGATTGAAAAAAATACCCAAACAATGGCAAGCGAAATTTGATTGAATAATGTTGGTAAATATATTTAAAATTAATGAGTGTGATTAATGTTTTAAGCTAAAGACACTCAAAATCATATAGTTATTGTATATTTATATGTTGATGATATGTTAATAATGAGCAAAGACATTGCGAATATAAAGGCTACTAAGTGTATGCTTGGTAGCAAGTTGTATATGAAAGACTTAGGAGTTGTTGATTTAATTCTAGGAATTAAAATCTGTAGGAACGGCATTGTAACAATCTCATTACGTTAAAATGGTACTTGAAAAATTCAAGTATTTAGGTTTCAATGTCGCAAAGACCACGATTGATGTAATGTTGCACTTACAAAGAATCTCGATCAGAGCAAATCTCAATTGGATTATGCTCGAGTGTCGGAAAGTTTAATGTATATCATGAATTGTACACTACCTGGTATAGCTTGTGCAGTAAGTAAACTGGGTCATTACACAAGCAATCCCGCAAACATATCGGATGGAAATGAAACAAGCTTTGGGGTATATAAAACATACCCAAGATTATGTTTTGCACTATAATAAGTATCATATGGTAATTGAAGGATATAGTTTTTCAAATTTGATCAAAAGGTCATCAGAAACAAAGTCCACAAGTAGACACGTGTAACGATACGGCCGGTTGTTTCGAGAGTTATAGCCCCGTTTTTCCTATTTTTGCTTCTTTTTGCTTTATAGCTGCATTACGTCTTACCGTTGTGAGCACATGATTTTTTCTATGTGAAATACTCCTACATATTAAAGAAAAAGATTTTTTTTCTAATTGTTTGCGATTTCATAGGATCTTTGTACGTTGTTTTTGTTAATTGTTTGCATTTCGTGCATGTTTACTTTTATTAAAATCATAAAAATACCAAAAATATCATAAATTGCATTGGAATATTGTTTTCATATTTTTAAGATTAATTAGTTAATTAATTGTTTTATTAAGATAAAAATCACAAATTGGTTCACTTTTATATATTAGCTTTTAATTTTAGATTAGTAATTTTTCTCTATTAATCTAGGGTCTACTTATTTTTATAAATAGTATAATTAAATAATTAGCTTAAACTTTACAACTTAGATTAATTTGGGAATTTAATTTCAATTATTAATTAAAGAAAGATAAAGAAAACAAAAAGAAAAAGGGGAAATTGGAAAAAGGCTTAGTTTAGCTTTGAAATTGGGCCAATTTATACCCAAGTCAGCCCCTGACCCAGCCCAAAAATAGGCTACCCGTTCTAAGCAACCCCCCCCCCCCAAACTAAACGATCCCGTTTCTGTTTACAAAATTGGTTCACTTTTACATTTTAGCTTTTAATTTTAGATTAGTGACTTTTTTCTTTTAATCTAAAGTCAACTAATTTTTATAAATAGTATATTTAGATAATTAGCTTAAACTTTAAAATTTAGATTAATTTGGGAATTTAATTTAGGATTATTAATTAAAGAAAGAAAAAGAAAAAAAAGAAAAAGAAAATTGGAAAAAGGCTTAGTTTAGCTTTGAAATTGGGCCGATTTATACCTAAGTCAACCCCAGACGCAGCACAAAAATAGGCTACCCATTCTAGCCCCTCCCAACTAAACAAAACGGCCCCGTTTCTGGAAAACAAAGGAATACATTTCAAGTTTTCGTATTAGGCGCCCAACTAGAAAACAAGGGAATACCTTTCAAGATTTGGCATCAGGCGCCCACTTGGAAAACAAGGAAATATATTTCGAGTTTTGGCATCAGGCGCCCACCTGGAAAAAGAGGAAATTCATTTCAAGTTTCGTCATCAAGCGCCCATATGGAAAACAAGGGAATACGTTTCAAGTTTTCGCAACAGGCACCCAGCTGGAAAATAAGGGAATACATTTTAAGATTTGGCATTAGGCGCCCACCTAGAAAACAAGGGAATAAATTTCAAGTTTTAGCATCAGGGGCCCACCTGGAAAGTAAGGGAATTCATTTCAAGTTTTGGCATTAGGCGCCCATCTGGAAAACAAGGGAATTCATTTCAAGATTTGGCATCAGGCGCCCACCTGTAAAACAAGGGAATAAATTTCAACTTTTGGCATCAGGCACCCACCTGGAATACATTTCAAGTTTGGCATCACGCGCCCACTTGAAAAACAAGGGAATATATTTCAAGTTTTGGAAATCAGGCGCCCACCTGGAAAATATGGGAATACAGCTCAAGTTTTGGCAATCAGGCGCCACCTGAAAAACAAGGGAATACAGTTCAAGTTGTGGCAATCAGGTGCCCACTTGGAAAACAAGGGAATACATTTCGATTTTTGGCAATCAGGCGCCCACATGGAAAATAAGGGAATACAGTTCAAATTTTTGCAATCAGGCACCCACCTGGAAAACAAGGAAATACGTTTTAAGTTTTAGCAATCTGGCACCCACCTGGATAACAAGGAAATACATTTCAAATTTTAGCAATCAAGCGCACACCTGAATAACAAGGGAATACAATTCAAGTTTTGGCAATCAGGCGCCCACCTGAAAAACAAAGGGAATACAGTGCAAGTTTTGGCAATCGGGCGTCCATCAAAAAAACAAGGGAATACGGTTCAAGTTGTGGCAATCAGGCACCCAACTGGATAACAAGGGAATACGTTTTAAGTTTTGGCAATCAGGTGCCCACCTGGATAATAAGGGAATACAGTTTAAGTATTGGCAATCAAGTGCCCATCTGAAAAATGAGGGAATACATTTCAAGTTCTAGCAATCAGGCGCCCACCAAAATAACAAAGGAATACAGTTCAAGTTTTGGCATCAGGTGCCCACCTGGAAAACAAGGGAATAAATTTCAAGTTTGGGCATCAGACGCCCACATGGAAAACAATGGAATCTATTTCAAGTTGAGGCATCAAGCGCCAACCTGGAAACTAAGGGAATACATTTCGAGTTTTGGCAATCAGGCGCCCACCTGGAAAACAATGGTATCCATTTCATGTTTCGGCATAAAGCGCCCACCTGAAAAACAAGGGAATCCATTTCGAAAAATTCAGCATCGGGTACCCACCTGGAAAATAAGGTAATTTACTTCAGAATTCAATTCGGGTTAGCAACAATAGAAGCTCACCTCGAGAGTGCGAGTCAACAGTTCAAGATACACGGCAAAATTGCAGAAGTTTCAAGATCAAATTTTAAGATATATATATAGGATTCATGTAACACATAGATCATAGTTTAGCCTAGCTTCGTTTCATTTTTGTCTCGGTGTAATAAGGAGTTCAACAAGCAATAGCAACAGCAACGATAGTGAAATCACAGCTTCCCGGTAGTCCCAGTTACCAAAACTTCCAGAACTACACTGACATAATTCCTTTATATCCGAGGATATGTAGGCAACCTCGAAAGAGGGGTTCAGTCAAATCTTTCAAAAAATGCTTCACACAGAGTATTCAAATGGGCAAAAATCGCTCGTATCCGCTCGCTTTATCTTTGCCCAAAACTCTTCGTTTTTTCGAGCAAAGAGGGACAGCTGTGAGCACGTAATATTTCCCTATGTGAAATACTCCTACAAATTAAAGAAATAGATTTTTTCGAATTGTTTGTAATTTTATAAGATTTTTATACGATTTTTTTGTTAATTGGTAGCATTTTTTTGAATGTTTCCTTTTATTAAAATTATAAAAAATACTAAAAATACCATGCATTGCATTGGGATCTTATTTTCATATTTTTTGGATTAATTAGTTAATTAATTATTTTATTAAGATAAAATCACAAAATTATTTCACTTTTACATTTTTTTTTAATTGAACGCTTGTTTGCATCACGTGCATTTGACTTTGGGGACTCAACATAGGGGTTGGGTCAGTCTAGGACAGGTTTACCCAAAAATAAAAGACCATCCCGATGTATCCTATGTGCTACATATTGCAATATTCAAGGGTAAAAGGTGTCATTTGGCGGACCAATGAGGGTTGAGGATAAATGAAAAAAAAAAGGTCAAGTATAAAAAATAAAGCTAGTAAGGCCCAATTATGTTTCTCTTTCACATTTTTTCAAGAAAAAGACAAAAATAATGAAAATGAAAAAAAATCCAAACAGATTTTGCACTTTCCCCATCATTTTTTTTTAAAAAAATTCCAAAAATAAGAAAGAGAAAGAAAATCCAAAAATATTTTACATGTTTCATCATTTTTCAAGAAAAGACAAATAATATATTTTATCTAAATTAGTTATTTTTTTATTCTCGCCCGTATCCAATCTTTTCGAATTACGCATACCTGATTCACGTCTTTCGGAGCGTGATACGGGGACAACCCACATAGAGTCCAATCCTCTTAGCAAATCTTAGGTTCTTGGCTTCGAGGGTCGTAGCCAAATCTTGCATCTCTAGCCACTTTTATCAACATCGGTAGTTTTGCAAAATAGGGCTATTTTTGCAAAGTTGTTTGTTTAATTGTGTCGGGAGAGTTCCAAATCCACAATTAGTTGTCTCTTTACTTTAAGGTCCATCCTTGTCAAATTTGCATGTCGACCGCGTTTGGTCACATAGGCCATTTTGCAAAATAGGTCTATTTTCGCGAAAGTGGTTCAATTAACCCATGTCTTAGAGTCCTAGGTCCTAGTTAATTAATTGTTTTATTAAGATAAAAATCGCAAAATTGGTTCACTTTTATATATTAGCTTTTAATATTAGATTAGTGATTTTTCTCTATTAATCTAGGGTCAACTTGTTTTTATAAATAGTATAATTTGATAATTAGCTTAAACTTTATAATTTGGATTATTTGGGAATTTAATTTAGAATTATTAATTAAAGAAAGAAAAAGAAAACAAAAAGAAAAAAGGGGAATTGGAAAAAGGCTTACTTTAGCTTTGAAATTGGGCCAATTTATACTCAAGTCAGCCCCTGATCCAGCCCAAAAACAGGCTACCCGTTCTAAGCCCCCCACTAAACTAAACGACCCCGTTTCTGTTCACAAAATTGGTTCACTTTCATATTTTATCTTTTAATTTTAGATTAGTGATTTTTCTCTTTTAATCTAAAATCAACTATTTTTTATAAATAGTATAATTAGATAATTAGCTTAAACTTTACAATTTAGATTAATTTGGGAATTTAATTTAGAATAATTAATTAAAGAGAGAAAAAGAAAACAAAAAGAAAAAAAGAGAATTGGAAAAAGGCTTAGTTTAGCTTGGAAATTGGGCCAATTTATACCCAAGTCAACCCCAGACGCAACACATAAATAGGCTACCCGGTCTAGCCCCTCCCCACTAAACAAAACGACCCCGTTTCTGGAAAACAAAGGAATACATTTTAAGTTTTCATATCAGGCGCCCGCCTAGAAAATAAAGGAATACCTTTCAAGATTTGGCATCAGGCGCCCACCTAAAAATAAGGTAATACATTTCGAGTTTTGGCATCAGGCGCCCACCTGGAAAAAGAGGGAATCCATTTCAAGTTTCGTCATCAGGAGCCCACCTGGAAAACAAAGAAATACGTTTCAATTTTTCGCAGCAGGCATCCACCTGGAAAACAAGGGAATACATTTCAAGATTTGGCATCAGGCGCCCACCTGGAAATCAAGGGAATACATTTCAAGTTTTAGCATCAGGGGCCCACCTGCAAAGTAAGGGAATTCATTTCAAGTTTTGGCATCAGGCGCCCATCTCGAAAACAAGGGAAATCCTTTCAAGATTTGGCATGAGGCGCCCACCTGGAAAACAAGGGAATACATTTCAACTTTTGGTATCAAACACCCACCCGGAATACATTTTAAGTTTTGGCAATCAGTCGCCCACTTGGAAAATAAGGGAATACAGCTCAAGTTTTGGCAATCAGATGCCCACCTGGAAAATAAGGAAATACAGTTCAAGTTGTGGCAATCAGGTGCCCATTTGGAAAACAAGGGAATACATTTTGATTTTTGGCAATAAGGCGCCCACATGGAAAACAAGGGAATACAGTTCATGTTTTGGCAATCAGGCACCTACCTGGAAAATAAGGAAATACATTTTAAGTTTTAGCAATCAAGTGCCCACCTGGATAACAAGGAAATACGTTTCAAGTTTTGGCAATCAAGCACACACCTGGATAACAAATGAATACAGTTTAAGTTTTGGCAATAAGGCGCCCACCTGGAAAACAAAGGGAATACAGTGCAAGTTTTGGAAATCAGGCACCCACCTGGATAACAAGGGAGTATAATTCAAGTTTTGGCATCAGGCGTCCATCAAGAAAACAAGGGAATACGGTTCAAGTTATGGCAATCAGGCACCCACCTGGATAATAAGGGAATACATTTCAAGTTTTGGCAATCAGTTGCCCACCTGGATAACAAGGGAATACAGTTTAAGTATTGGCAATCAGGCGCCCACCTGAAAAACAAGGGAATACATTTCAAGTTCTAGAAATCAGGCGACCAAAATAACAAAGGAATACATTTCAAGTTTTGGCATCAGGCGCCCACCTGGAAAACAAGGGAATACATTTCAAGTTTTGGCATCAGGCGCCCACATAGAAAACAAGGGAATCCATTTCAAGTTGAGGCATCAGGCGCCAACCTGGAAAACAAGGGAATACATTTCGAGTTTTGGCAATTAGGCACCCACCTAGAAAACAAGTGAATCCATTTCATGTTTCGGCATCAAGCGCCCACCGGAAAACAAGGGAATCCATTTCGAAATATTCAGCATCAGGCGCTCACCTGGATAACAAGGGAATTCACTTCAGAATTCAATTCAGGTTAGCAACAACAGAATCTCATCTCGAGAGTGCGAGTCTACAGTTCAAGATGCACGGCATAATTGCAGAAGTTTCAAGATCACGTTTGAAGATATATAGATAGGATTCTTGTAGCACATAGATCATAGTTTAGCCTAGCTTCTTTTTATTTTTGTGTTGATGTAATAAGGAGTTCAGCAAGCAGTAGCAGCAGCAACAACAGTGAAATCTCAGCTTCCCGGTAGTCCCAGCTACCAAAACTTCCAAAACTACACTGAACTGATTCCTTAATAGCCAAGGATATGTAGGCAACCTCGGAATAGAGGTTCGGCCAGATCTTTTAAAAAATACTTCACACAAAGTATTCAAACGGGCAAAAATCGCTCATATCCGCTCGCTTTATCTTTGCCCAAAACTCTTCGTTTTTTTAGCAAAGAGGGGGAGCTGTGAGCACGTGATCTTTCCCTATGTGAAATACTCCTACAAATTAAAGAAATAGATTTTTTCTAATTTTTTGCAATTTCATAGGATTTTTGTACGATTTTTTTGTTATTTGTTAGCATTTCTGTGCTTGTTTCCTTTTATTAAAATCATGAAAAATACCAAAAATACCATGAATTTCATGGGGATCTTATTTTCATATTTTTAGGATTAATTAGTTAATTAATTATTTTATTAAGATAAAAATCACAAAATTGGTTCACTTTTACATTTTAGATTAGTGATTTTTCTCTTTTAAACTAGGGTCAACTAATTTTTATAAATAGTATAATTTGATAATTAGCTTAAACTTTAAAGTTTAGATTAATTTGGAAATTTAATTTAAAATTATTAGTTAAAGAAGAAATAAAAAACAAAAAGAAAAAAAAGGGAATTGGAAAAAGGCTTAGTTTAGCTTTGAAATTGGGCCAATTTATACCCAAATCAGCCCCAGACCCAGCGCAAAAACAGGCTACCCGACCTAGGCCCCCTACTAAACCAAACGACTCCGTTTGTGTTCCCTTCATCATAACCGTTGGATCATTGTGATCCAACGGCTCAGAACTAGCCGTTCAATTGATATATGTTGTCCGTAAATGGTTCCCCCCATTTCGAAACCCTCTTCACTCATCTCTATACTTAACCCTAAAGACCAGCCGCCTAAAGCCCCTCGCCGCCTCTACCGTTGACCACCTGCTGGAAATTGCCTCACAGTGGTTCCAGTGCTTTAACTTCCCCAAATTTTTATCAGGCAACCCCCATCCTCTCCTCTTTCTAAATCCCTTAACACTTTCACCCAAATCCCATTCGAATCCCACCAATTTCAGATTTGGTGGCATGCAAACCCTAATTTAGAGTTTCCAAGAAGATTTAAGCCAGAAATGGGTGTTACTCGTTTGTTCTCAACAAGGACAGGCGATTATCACTTATTTTGACTTAAATTGAAGAAGGCTGGAGCCAACTGTCGTTCATGCAGTAGCTACATCTATTATACTTTCCCCTTTCTATTTCTTCATCTTTCTTTTCTTCTTTAGCCTTTTCTCTTTTCATCACTCTATTTTTCTTCTAATTTTTCTTTTTCTTTGACCAAAATAAATAGGGTTGGTTTGCCATAATCTTGGGTTGCTAGGGTTTTGTTCTTTTCCTACTTCTTGTTTCTGCATGCTTAATCAGTAGTTTAGTGCACTAATCTATATGTTTTTATCAAAATCCTCTTGTTTTTTAGGGTCTGTTAATTCGGTTTATCTCGTATCTAGTTAGTCTAATTTAAAATCAGTATGCTAGATTACTGTTGTAGTTATGATTCCCTGATATAATATGTTGGTCTATTCAATGGGTTTAATCCTTAGAAAATAGTTCACATTAATTAGTTTTGGACTCATATTAGTGTTAGGATTGAATTTTTTCTGTTTTTATTTCACTTCTGATTCAGTTCATGTCAAATGAATTTAGGGTTAATTTAGAAGTTTGATTGCTTAATAATCTATTCCTTTGATCCTTTCTTCCGTGTCGATTCTTGTCTTGTGGTGTCAGTTCTGATTTGCAAATAGATTGGAATTATAAGGGGTTAGGAGGTTAATTTAGGAAATAGAAATAGGATTTTCAGATAAAGTTAATATTAGAAGCTTCTACAGTTTGGGGCAGCTGGCCCTATTTGGCCAGCACAAAAATGCTGAAACTAATTAAAGGCTTACAGTTGTCCCCATTCTGTTAGAAAGATGCCTTTAGGGGCTGTGTGGGGGAATAAATCCCTATTTTCTGTTTTTCAGCACATGACATTTGAGTTGCCTATAAGTAGAACCCCTCCCTCACTACTTAGACAGATTTTGAGACTATAAAAAATACTCGAAAAGCTCTGCACTATTTGAATAGCAGAATTTTCTGATTTTCAAAAAATAAAAAAAGCTAGAACAAGTTCTCTTGAAATTTCTGAATTCTTAAGGGTTTAAACATGGTTTAAATTTGAAGCTGGGTTACTACTGTTGGTTATCTGTTCTTGTTCCTCTTTACTGACTTCAGGATTTCTTTTCTTTTGTTTCTTTATCCAGGTACCTTCATGACTTTGAAACGCAAAAAATGAAGTTGTACTATGCTAGTTTGAAGAAGAGAACTCCAGGTCTCTTTCTTGTTTTATGTCTTCTTTGTTTTTCTTCTTTTTTTTTGTAGCTCTTTTCTAGTTGTCTAAGCATGTTTTAAAACTGATATTTATTTCTATAATTTAGTCACAATGTTTGAGTGTTTGAAAGTTAGAATTGGTTTTTTAGTTGTTTCATCTGTGGCTGGACAGTCTGTTGTGCCTAAAGGCCGTAATAGTTAGGGTTGTAATAAATTTGAGGATTTTATATTGTTCATATATGTTCGGATGATTGAGTACTCTTAGCTAAACCATTTTGTATTTAATGTTATTAGCATGATTGCCTATTAGAACTAGGATAATACATGAATAAGCTTATATTAGTATAAAATATGTGTCGGATCATGTTATGTTTGATTAGAGTAATTTGCATATATAAGCTGGTATAGTGGATAAATATTTTAAAAACCTGTGTTCCTACTGTTATTATTAAAAGTTGGTCATTGGAGTTAATTTTGTAATCGGAGCATCTATGTACTTTGGTGCTTAAAATTACTATGTTGTTTTGCCATGGGCTAATTAGAGAGGCTAAGCATCAGAAGGCCTTAATATTGAAGACCTTATTTCGTTAGAGACTACTGGGCCTAACCTTGGTCCATGTAAGGCAGCCCCCCTGGAATTGGTCTCAGCATGTTTCTTTTGTTTCTCTTTGCTTATTTTTGGGCTCAAATCAGAGCCCTATTTATTCACTAGCCTTAAGTCGTTAAGTTCTACGTTAGGTATAATAGAATTCGGTTTTTCTAATAATTGGGAGTTTGACCATGAAAGGACTGGGCCTGGTACGTGGCCATTTAAAATTATTGTTGCCTTTTGCTTTCGTCCCCATCCATGGGCTCAATTTCGAGCCTAGTTTTTCTTGTTATCACTTTGAAAGGTCCTTAAATGATATTGGGTTCACTGCTGGCCCAGAACTCTTAAATAATTAAGTGTCTAGTAATTCATCTAATTGCTTACTTAATTAGTAACTGTAGATTGGCTTGAATTAGATGAAGCTTGATCAACCATAAATTCACTTAGTCGAATACATTTTGTAAATAAGTTGAGGTGTGTCATCCAATCAAATAGTCTATGGCCCTCACATCCCTATCTTAACTAATGTAGAAGAACGACTTGAATTCTCGCAGTTTACTTTAGGCGCGTTAATTTGATAAAGTGTCATAACTATGGGTATGGTTCCCATGACGTAGTCGTAATACATAATTCACAAATCTGGGTGTACATTTCATGTGACCCGACTTCAATTTTCAATAATGTTAAATAAATTAAACATGTCGTGAACCGCGGGCGCATTTCTTGTAGTGTGGTTTACGATGTGCTTGTAAAAAATGAGTAATTAATAAACAATAGGTTTAAAATGTGTAATTAAACAGATAATAAGGCCATAATAATAGCAGAATGACCGTGCTAAAACCACGAAATCTAGGAATGCCTAACACCTTCTCTCAGGTTAACAGAATTCCTTACCCAAATTTCTGTGTTTCTCGGACTGTAAAAAAGAGTCAAACTTCCTTGATTAAGGATTTTAAACCGGTTACTTGTGACACCATAAATTATCCCAAGTGGCGACTCAAAATTTGAAGAAATAATCATGTTTCGGTTATTGTCACTTAAATTAGAAAAAACTCCTTTATATACCCCCCCCCCCCCCC
>MU700624.1:9481-60147 GCA_026770625.1 Nicotiana glauca | reverse complement strand
CTAAAGATAGCAATTTTAAGGTTTTTGAAGAGTTTGACCGGGGGGTTGACTTTTTGATATCGGGGTCGGAATCAAATTTCGAAATTTGGAGTAGGACCGTAATGTCAAATATGACTTGTGCGCAAGATTTGAGGTCAATCGGACATAATTTGATAGGTTTAATCATCGGAAGTAGAAGTTGAAAAGTTCAAAGTTCATAAAGCTTGAATCGGGGTGTGATTCGTGATTTTAGCATTGTTTGGCGTGATTTAAAGTCTCGATCAAGTCCGTAATGTGTTTTGGGATTGGTTGGTATATTTGGTTGGGGTCCCGGGTGCCTCGGGTGGATTCCGGGTGGTTAACGGATCAAAAATTGACTTTAAAGAAGTGTTGAAGCATCTGGTTGCTGGTATTTTTGCTTCTGCGGTTGGGTGACCGCAGAAGCGGAACCGCAGAAGCGAACAAGTGGCTACAGAAGCGGTTTTGGACTAAGGCTTGGGGGACCACAGATGCGGTCAAGGCTCCGTAGAAGCGGGATCGCATCTGCGGAGGTGAGGTCGCAGAAGCGGAAGGGCCGGCTTGGAGAGGAGCCGCAGAAGCGGCTTTTGGACTGCTTAAGCGGAACCGCAGATGCGGTTTGGTCTCCGCTGAAGCGAAAATTTTGGCTGGAGCCTAGGGACCGCAGAAGTGAATAATTTTCCGCAAAAGCGGAATCGCGGAAGCGGTATTTTTCCG
Source organism: Nicotiana glauca (assembly GCA_026770625.1). NCBI lineage: Eukaryota > Viridiplantae > Streptophyta > Magnoliopsida > Solanales > Solanaceae > Nicotiana > Nicotiana glauca. Next base: position 59,433 of record MU700624.1, on the reverse strand, counting down.
CATAAGCGAAAATTGCTGAAGGCAGAAGGGTTATTTTAAAGTCGAGATTTGTTCATTTCACTCATTTCTCCCACTTCATTTGGCGATTTTTGGAGGGTTCAAGAGAGGATCTCCATCAACCATGCTAAGCTAAGTTTTTTCCACCCATTATGAGCTAAATACATTGATAATGTATGGATTGGGGCATGAAAATTAGTGTAAAAATTGGGGTTTTGGTTGGAAACCTAGAAAATTAATGATCTTGGATTTTAGCCATGATTTTGGGTATGGAATTAGGAGAAAATCATATATTTGAGTTCCTAAGGTCATGGGTAACCTTTATCTTCGAGAAATTTTGGATTCCGGGCACGTGGGCCCGAGGGAATTTTGGTCATTTCACTAAACGGAGTTGGGAACTTGTATAATCTGAATTGTTAACAAGTATTTGAGTATATTTTCATTAGTTTATCGTCAATTGGCTAGTTTTGGTGCATTGTGCGTTGGTTCAAGCTTTCGGAAGGATGTAGAATGTCGATTGCGAGTCTTAGGAGCAAGGTGAGTCTCCTTTCTAATTCTGTGAGGGGGAAATTACCCCATAGGTGATTTAAATTTATTATGTGCTCCTAGTTGTAGGGGGCTACGTGCGCACGAGGTGACGAGAGTCGGTGCGTAGATACTATTATGCTATTGTCTCGGTAATTTAGGACCCAAAAAGCATGTTATATGTGGAGTAATTGTGGGATCATTGATGGCTTAGATTGCTTAACTCACATTAAATTAATAATTAGATTTTTCTAAAAGACTTAAGCTTATTTTTTTCCCAAATTAATAAAGAGAATTGACCTTTCCTGGATATTTGCTCCACTTTGACTTCCTGACTGTTTATCTGTCTGTGTGTATTTATTTTGTAACGGGCCGAACGCCTCGGCAGATTAATAGATGCATCTATAGGCGCGCCGTCGACCCTCGGCAAGTTCACATTTATTCCTGTTGGATCGAGCCATCGCCACGATATGATTTGCGCATGCTTGTATTGCTGCCTGGAACTTGATTAAATTGTTGTTGCCTTTCATTGCTTAAAGATATTCGGAAGATATTTTAAAGGGAAATTCTGGGAATTTTTCCCATGAAGAAATTAATTTATTATTTGCTTCTTTCTAATTGGCTTAAAAATCATGTTATAGCATAAATCCACTGATTAGTAAACATATTACGGATGAGTCATTATTGGACCATTAGAAAGTGTCAGAGTTGACCATCTCGTCTCTACCCCCTCCGGGATTAGGCGGGATACTTACTGAGTACACGTTGATTACGTACTCATACTACACTTCTGTGTATTTTTGTTTCACAAGTACTTGATACCTTAGCGGTCTACTGGGCGCAGCGGCACGGATGATTCAGGGACTAGGTGAGTTGCAGTATGCAAGGCGACCCGTAGCTCTTTGAAGCCTCTTTCTAGTAACTGTATTTCTTTTCTGTCCATTGTATTCCGGACGGATGTTGTGTTGTATTTTATGTCTGTATCAGTAGTTGCTCATGCACTTGTGACACCGGGTTTCTGGGATGGTTTCAGTAAATCTTTGTACCAATTGGTATTATTTAAGTTTGAATTCAAGAAATGATCTTATTATATGTGAAACAGAAGAAAAAACCTTAGATTTTTCAAAGATATTAAAAGAAGGAATTAATTGGTAATATAATTGGCTGGACTGACAGCGGTGTCCGGTGCCATCACGATCCGTAGTGGATTTGGGTCGTGACACAGAACATCTATGTAAGTTTGGGTGGAAGAAAGAGAAATAAAAAAGATGTTGTTGAGCCCCACCAACGACAAGATCCAATGGGCATTCCTGCTCAATGCTTTCAGCCTCAATATTGACCCCATGGATATCCCCAATGCTACTTCTCTCCACAAAATCCCCAAATTCATACCTCACCTTCCCAGTACTCCATCCACAATGTACCACCATATGCTCCACATCCACAGGACCCGCGATGGCTTGCACCATTTCAAAAAATATCTTACCCGCCTCTTCAAGCATATCAACTACCTATCCGTAAAAGGTTCCAACCGAGGCCAGAGCACAAAATGCAAAGGCAACAGCAAAAGGAAAAAACTTTCACTCCCATTGGAGAATCATATGCCAGCTTTTTCCAAGGTTGAGGCAATTGGACATGTTGAAGCTGATTAAGATAAAAATGTCAAACCCTCTTCTAAAGAATTTTGATTATTCTCAAATGTGCGCATATTGCTCTAATACCTTGGGTCACAGCATAGAAAAGTGTTGGCATATGAAAAGAGCAGTTTAGAAGCTTATTGATGCAGGTGACATTGTCGTGTAAAACCAGATGTAGTAGACATTAGCCAAAGTCCATCGCCTGTTCATAATGAGACACATATGGTGGGCATGATTTGTGCTGAAAATGAATATGAGAACTCTTCTGATCTTATTGGAGGGCTACTTGTGGCAAAGTTCTCAGCGCCATCAGTCTCAGTTCCAAAAGTTGATCTTAAGAACGAGTTGGCAAAAGGGACCCAAAAGCTATTTGCTGAGGTCAATATGATTAAAATTAGTAATGGTATTGGTAATATTGATGTGGAACTCAGTGGCTAAGATGTCAAGCTTGGTAATTGGAAAGACGCTCCTTGCTTTGCTAGCTAGGGGTCCTGGTGGTTTATTTTGTTGTCATTTCTATTATCCAGGTTATTTCAGGGTTGTCATCCGAATATTTTCCCGCGAATCAAACCCTTCTATCCGTTTATTTTGCTTGTTTTGTTGTTCAAACCCTTTCACTATCTGTCTAATGCAATTTCATGTCTTCTGTTATTCTAGTCATTTTTTGTTTAGTTCTCTTCTCCTTTTATAGTTTTGTTTTTCATAATGGCTCCAGTGACATGACATGCATGCATAATTCTAGGCCTGGTCTTAAAAGTTAGTTTAATCATAAAGCAATGAAATAATTTTGAAGATGATAGGGACACTTGAAGGAAATAAATACAGATTTGGACATTTTGAGATCATTTGAAGCCTAAACTGTGTAAAAATGGGGCAAATAATTGGGGAAGTTAATAGGATGACAAGAATTCGTTAAAGGAGAATTCATCCTGGACAATTTGAAGCGAGAAACTTTGAGTTCAAGTTCATCTCAAGTAACAAGATACATCTAAGGAAATTTGCTCCGAATGGACGGGGGGTATCCATTGTGAAAAAGAAATTACCTAACGAGAGTTCTGTACTTGACAAGGCATTAAGGAAAAGTGGAAGGCATATCAGTGATATCAATGCCAAAGCTGCAAAAGAAATGTTGTGCATGATCTTCTTTTTCATTCTCAAGTTACATGTGTTGTACTTGGCATTTTCAGAGATTGGGAGGCCCTCTTTTAACAACCCAAATACTTATACCATTCGATACCCTTTTGAGCTTTACCTATTTATTTGACCTCCCCTCTTTTGGAATCAAGTTGGAGTCATACGAAAAAAGAAAAAAGTTCATGTCCCCATAGGTTTATTTTAGAAAGTTCATTCCAAAAGGAAAATTCAAAAAAAGAAGAAGAAAAAAATAGAGATAAAGAAAAAAAAGAAAAGAAAAGAAAAAAGAAGGAAAAAGGAATAAGAAAAAGAGAAAAAGGAAAATAGTAACAAAAAGCAGTCTTTTGAACTACGTTCGACTTGATTCTTGTCACCATAAGATACGTAGGCAACTTTATGGTTCGGTCACACCAAATAAAATATTTCATAATCCCCCGAAGTCGAGAGTGGGGCAGACTTTCTTAGAAATTCCATCTCAAAAAAAAAAATCAACTTCCCCTGTTTTAGAAATTGGGGCAGAGTTTTTATAATAGATTTCAAAAGTTGTAAATAAATTAACCCCGTTGTATTAGTTATTTTGATCCTTTATAATATCCTTTCTTTCTAACCTTGTCCAAAATCCATATTACAGTCCAAAAAAGACCTCCAAGATACTCTTTGAGAGTGTTGAGTCAGACATGCCAGGAGCATATGATATTTCTATCATGGTTAATGCCTTGTCATCTACAGAATCAGAGGAAAAAAAAGAACAAGAAAAGAAAAATGAGAGAGTCCTATCGGTGAAAACCTTCACAGGCACCATAAGGCGACGATAAGTTGAGAGAGAGAATAAAATGAGAGAGGCTTGATGGTGAAAACCCTTTGGGCACTACAAGTCGAATAAGGACCATGAATCAGATAGGATAATCGGAGCATGGAAGCCCAGTTTCATGACTCGGAGGTACAACAAGAGTTGAACATCAGACTGGCTTAACAGATTAGGCCACTTAATCCAAAGGTGCATGTTATGGTCATTAGAGTTGGTATTCACATCTTATAAGTTTCTACTTTGTAATTTTCTTGTTAGGTATCATCTCTTTCCTTTGTACCTTACTCTGTTCCTTTTGTTCTGTTTACTTCCTCTTCTTGAGTCTGTATGGTCAGAACAAGCAAGAAATGACATCAGAATATTCTAACAGCTTTCTAATTGCATAAAACGGAATCTGGCTAGCACATCAAAGTGGCATAAGTCGAGAAAAAACAGTATACGCACTAATTAGGTGGAAATTGAGATGCTTTAGGATTCATATGAAATATAAAGGTTCGGTATATGTTAATTCATAAGCATAATGCAACAGTAAAAGGGTGTTGGGTTTGAACGAATCAAAGGTATTTTCTGTGATAAGGATGATAGAGTAACTAGTTAGTCAATAAACAAGTAAGGTCTTTCGAGTTGAAATCAAAGTTATCATGGGAAATGAAGGAGCAATCGGCCCTCAAAGTCAAGGCCACAAACCAACCACCATGTTTAAACTCACAAGTTTTCTTTGTTTGAAACAGGGATGAAGAATATGTCCAAATCAAAGCTTGGAAGCTTGAATTTTTTCAAGTGTTATGTTCTAAACGTAAATACCACACAAGAGGGGGGTGATTTGTGTGGTACCCAATTTTTACTCTAGAGGAACCTGGTTCTTCTAGGTGTACTTACTACTACTATTTGTGGAATTAAGAGTACATAAAATAAAGAACACAGAGAGCTTTACGTGGAAAACACCCAGCTCAAAAGGTGAAAAAACCACGACCTACTGCTCAGTAGGATTTTCCCCAACACTTCACTAAATCACTGGGCCAAAATAGCATTTACAAAACTCTTTGTAAACCTAAGGATTACCTCTAATCCCATTATAGCAACCAGCCTCTAACTGTTGCGACAACTTCAAGCTAACTCTAACTTGAATACTCAAAATACCTATTACAATTGATTTTAGATAAAGCTAAAAGGTACAATATGAAAACACCCACTACAATTGAACTAGAAATAAAGAAAGACACATAAAACTCTTTATGGAGCTGGTTCTTCAATCTGGTTCATGTAGCTTCTAGTTTGCACACTTGAATCACACATGAACTGCTTGCAAAAAGCCTTGCTATTTTTCTCCCAATTCACGTCTAACTTCTGCGTTTTTGTGCAACACATTAATGTGAGAACATCCTGCAATTTATAGAGTTAGTATATGAAAAAATAACTAGAGGTCTGATGCAACTCTTCCTTGGTGGAAGAGTTCTAGTTGATTTCAACTTCTAACTCCTTCCCTATCTTGAATTGTGCTCTCTTTGATTAAGGACTCCTTCTCCTTATCAATTATGCAACCTTTTCGATCAGGAGATATTAAATACATCAAGTTAAGCTTATCTTTTTCACGTGCAACCCACATGCTCGAATCTGCCCATTTCTGTGCACCTGAGTGATGGACCTGGTTCATCCTGAGTTCCTTTGTGAGTCTTCAAAACTAACCTTTACTTGCACCAACAAATTCCCCCTTTTTGATGATGACAAACTATGTGCTTTTTATAAGCTTAGGACCTGTTTCAACTCAGCTCAGCATCAATACAATGTTAGAAACATTTTTCCTTTTTATCACTTATCATCAAGAACTAGGTACATTAGGTTATAAATATCACTGTTCAAAGTGTAAACATTTACTTGTTTAAAGCACAACCTTTTTCCCCCTTTTGGCATCATCGAAAAGTTGCGTAAAAAATGTGAGATAACCAGATTTTAAAGCGTACTCATGGCCACTGGGGCTACTTCAAATGCAAACATGGATTAATCATCATAGATCAACCTAAGAATTTTAACCATCAAAAAAATATAAATAAACACTTAGAGCAAAAACAGTGAATTTCATTGATGATTGATAAGATTCTACCACAAAGCATAAGAAGAAACAAAAATATTGAAAACATGAGCAAAAGAAACAAAACATCCTAACATGGGTCACTGGTTGATCTACACTAGGTTAGGAGTCTTAAGGCTTGGAAGAGGTAGGAGCTGGGCTATTTGCTTGGAGAATTTTTAGCATGTCTTGAAGAATTCCATCAGTCTTCTCTTTTCCCTTGCACGTTCAGTTCTGAGAACATCTCCCTCAGATTCTACCTCAACCAATCATGTCTTCAGCCTTGCTATCTCAATATCCTTTGCCTCACTCTCCTGTACCAAGACTCTAACTTTGCTATTGATAGGTATCTTTTTAGATGAACCAGGTTCATTAAGAATGACATTGACTTCATATTCGCAAGAAAGCAGAGTATTAACCCCAAAATGATCCTTTCTTGTACTAACCTCCCACTTATTCATAGGTACCTTAAAATGTACAAGCACAGTTGTGAGAATGAAACCATAGGGAATGGCATGAGTTTTGGTACTATTGATAACCCTATCAGTAGGTCCGCAGGGTTTCCTGTTCAGATGGAATAGGTTCATCTATATTTTTTTCAAGTTGAACCAACCCCTCAACAGCTTCGCTAGACCCACTTCCCCCTGTTTTGCTCACACTCTCTTCTATTTTACTAAATTCCTCTCCCTAAACAACCATTTCAGTGGTTTCTTTTGTTAGACCAACAGGAGTGGGTGAAGAATCAGCCACTCTTGTCTCATTTTCCCTCACAGTACTCCTAGCGCCCTTGCTCTCTTTTTTTTCATTTTTACCACCAACTTCTCCAGATTATGTAGTCTCAATACCTGCTATACATCCTACAAATCTATTCTCTAAATTTGCAGTAACTTTAGAAATTGTCTCAGGAGAAACTTTAGAATCAGAAGATACTTGTTCAGTTTCGGAATACCTACTTTCTTCCCCCTTAGTAGTAGACTTAAATGAATTTTCAGATTTCTAGGATTCTTCTTCCCTACCTGCTTTCAGTTGCTTGTTTATTTTCTTGATCTGCTCTCCTTCAGCGACAATCTCACGAGCCATCATATTTACTTTACTTTTCTTAGATATTACTGTTCTAAAAGGTATAGAAGTGGTTTCCTATGGTAGTGATGAAGCATTTTGAGAGGTGTTTAACATATCTAGGCTAGGGTATGGAAGAGAAGAGAATTAGATTGTGTCTGTAAGATAAAAGAAGAATGAAAATTTTTAACGGCTTGAGAGAGATGAAGTAAGAGATACGCTAAAGCTGATCAATATACAGAGGAATAATTGATGGGGTAACTATAACTTTTTAGACTCTTAGAAGTTTAATCAAACTAAAATTCAGTTTTGAAGAGACGTTGGAGTGTATCCCTAGAATCTAGGTACTTCCATTCAGTTGTGACTCTTTTGAATGGGATTGGTTCACTTGTAACGGATAAGTCCAAAAGGAATTTGGCATTTGGTAGGACTCTGCTCATGATCCAAATATAGTTATTTCAAATTATACAGAGTGCAGAAAACATTCCATGTTACCTTGATGAACTAGGTTCTTCACTGACAATTCTCTTGTGTGAGTCTAAATTTGCCAAAATAGAGAAAATATCGTTAGAGATTAATGAGTCATTTTAACACATGGCACAAGAGTATACTATGGAAATTATGAGACTGAGCAAGATTTAATCTAATTATACACAATTTACAGACTTTCTAACCTATTTTTTTTTCGTTTAACCTTGAACTGGTCCTTTTAGGTATCTTAATCATCCCTAATTCCAACCTGTTCCTCTCAAAGTGATGTCTACTTAAGGTTTTTGTGAAGATGTCAGCAATTTGCTTGTTAGTAGCACAAAACTCCACAATTATCAAGCTTTTCTCATAGTTGTCCCTCAAAAATGGTGCCTAACATCTATGTGCTTAGTTCTCTTATGATGAATCGGGTTCTTTGTCATACTAATAGCACTAGTGTTATCACAAAAAAATAGGGATGCAACCAACATCAATTCCAAAGTTCAATAATGATTGTGTGATCCACAACATGAAGCAGCAGCAACATACTCAACTTCAGCAGTAGATAAGGCCATTGAATTTTGCTTTTTGGTGGCCCATGACACAAGACATGAACCAAGGAAGTGTGCCATATCTGAGGTTCTCTTCCTGTCCACAAGGAAACCTGCATAATCAGCATCTACATATCCCACTAGGTTAAAATTACTACTTTTTGGATACCAAAGGCAAAGGTCAGTGATGTCTTTCAAGTATCTCAATATTCTCTTGACAGCAGTCAAGTGGGGCTTCTTTGGATTTTCCTGAAATCGAGCACAAAGACCTATACTGAAAACAATGTCAGGTCTGCTAGTTGTAAGATACAAAAGAGAACCATTTATTCCCCTATACAACTTCTGATCAACAGATGAACCAGGTTCATCTATATCCAATTTCGTGGATGTTGCAATAGGAGTGTCAATTTATTTGTATGTTCCTTCCTAGTTTTGTTACTGAGGAATATGTTCATGGACAAGTTCCCTCGAGGTTTGAGAATCAGTTCCTCTCTAGTCAATTCCCCATGTCATGTTGCCCTGGGTAGAAGAACCTGTTCCATCACATGTTCTTTCTTTTGTTGTACCTTCAGTCTGGGCTGCGATATCATTTAAATTTCTTACCAGCCCAATTGCTTCATCTTCATGTTCTAGCTTCTCAGAAAGAATATTATTTTTAAATAACATATACATTTTTTCTACACACATAGTTCTTTTACTGTATATCTTATTAGCTTTACTATGTGAAGAATATCCCAAGAATACTCTCTCATCACTTCTAGGATCATACTTACCTAGGGAGTCTTTGCAATTATTGTGCACAAAGCACTTGCATATAAATGCCCTAAGATGGGATATATTTAGCTTTTCCCTTTAAGTGACTCATAGGGAATCTTCTTAACAAAAGGTCTAGTCATGCAACTATTTATGATTTAGCATGCATAAATTCAGCAAACTTAGCATTTTCAAATTCAGTTCCATGATCAGAACTAATTGATGCAAGTTGATTACCTAGTTGTTTCTGAGTTTTTCTAACAAAAGAAGTAAACATGTCAAATGTTTCATCTTTAGATGTTAAAAACAATTTCTAATTTAAACCTAGAGTAATCATCAAAAAGCACCATCATATATCTTTTACCACATCTGCTTAATGTTCTCATTGGACCACAGAGATCCATATGGACCAGTTCCATCATTTTGGTGGTGCTTACCACTTTCTTGCATCTAAAAGAGGATCTTACCTGCTTCCCCCTTGCACAAGCCTCACAAATTTTGTCTTCCTTGAACTTGATTTTAGGCAGCCCCATCACCAGATCCTTGGAGACTAATTTGTTGAATTGACTCAGACTTGCATGTCCAAGTCTCTTGTGCCAAATGAGGGAATCATTGTCCAACACACTTAAGCAAGTGAGCTCATTTTCTGAAAGTGTGGACAAATCTACAATGTATGTATTGTTTACTCTTTTTCCCTGCAAAACAATCTTTTCAGTGGTAAGATTAATCACAAAACATTTGGTAAAGGTGATTACTACAAGTTTACCTCTATCACATAATTATGATACACTGATTTGACTGTACTTTATGCCATTTATCAAGTAGACATTCTCAATAGAGTGAGAATCAGTCTTACATACCTTTCTAACCCCAATGATCTCACCTTTCTTCCCATTTCAAAAGGAGACATTACCTCATTTGAGGTCCTCAAGTGAAAAGAACTGGTTCTTGCTTCCTCTCATATACTTTGAACAGCCAATATCCATGTACCATATTTGGATGCTCCCCTTCACGTGGACCCGCAAAAGGAAATCAGGGGTTAGTCTTAGGAACCCAAACTAGTTTGGGTCCCTTTCTACAGGCAAAGGGGTGAATCAAATTCTTTTTAGGCCAACCTGGCAGTCTATTTTTCCCTTGAAAAAATTCTTTATTCTTTTGACTAACCTTTTCTTTTGCAATACATTCACTTTTATAGTGACCAGTTTACCACAGTAGGTGCAAATTTTGTTCTCAGGAAGTGTGAGGTACTTGCTTTTGGGATCCCACTTTGGTGCAGGGGTCTCATATCCAACTCCTCTCTTATTGCTACTATGGTGTTCATGTATCCATGAAAGTGCATTGGAGGATCTATTCCATTTATAGGTTCTATCTAGCTCGTGCTTAAACTTATTTAGATCCTCCTTAAGGACTCTTATCTACTCATCTCTTTTGTACAACTCATCTTTCATTTTTCCTACATTTTCTTCTAAAGTGACTTGTGTGTGATCAGATTTCTTTTTACCAGTTCCTAATTTCACTTTTAGATTTTCAGATTAAGCTCTAGGAATGTGGTGTCAATTTTATGAACCTGGTTCTTCAACTCAGCATTTTTACTATCACTTTCACTAGCCTTAAGTTCCAGGTTTTTGCACTTAACTTTCAAAATCACACACTCCTTAGACAGGTGTTTGTTTTCATTGTTTAGATCATTAGATTCATCAATGAAATCCAGGATTAACTCAGATAGCCTTTCTTTAGACAAAAATTTATTCTCGTCTTTGAGATGAATTATACTTACCGCAGATTCCTCATCGGATTCTCCAATTGCCATAAGTGCTTTTTCATCTCTATCTTCATCTTCTGAGTCCTTATCTGAGCTTTCTCCCCAGGAAGCAACCATAGCCTTTGTTGATCCTTTTTTTTTCTTAGGTTGAACATGTTCCTTCGTTCAGCTCTTTCCTTCTTCCATTCAATTTCCCATTGAGGGCAATTTTTGATATGGTGATCAGTCTTCCCACACTTGTAACACCTCTCATTGGTTTGTTTTTCAAGAACCTTTGGTTTGTTGTAGCTTCCACTTCTTGAAGGACCATTTCCTCTCATTAGGTACTTCTTGAACTCCTTTGTGATCATAGTCATTTTATCCTCCTCGAGATCAGCACCTTCAGTGATTCTGAATGGTATGCTCCTTTCCTTCTTGGGTGCATCCATCTTTATGGTTTATCTTCTAAGTTCATAGGCAGTGAAATTTTTTATTAGCTCATCCAACTTAAGAGTGCCAATGTTCTTTGATTCCTGAATAGCTGTGATTTTGCTTTCCTAAGAGATTGGCAGTACCCTTGTCAAAATCTTCTCAACTTTGTCTTCTTCAAGAATAACCATTCCAAGAGACTTAAGTTCATTTGTCAGTGTGGTGAACCTTGTATACATTTCTTAGATGGTTTCCCCTGCCATCATGGTGAAATTCTCATATTGAGAATACAGCAGTGTTCCTTTGGACCTCTTCACTTGAGGTGTTCCTTCATGAGTCACTTGCAAAGTATCCCAAATTTCTTTAGCACGGGTACAACTTTGAATTCTACTGTACTCGTCTGGACCAAATCCACACACAAGCCATTTCTTGGCCTTTGCATTATTTTCCCACTTCCTCAAGTCCTCAGCATTACAGTCAGCTCTTGTTTTTGGCACATCTACTCCTTCAGTATTCTTCTTCATGGTAGCCAAGGGACCATCAGTGATAATGTCCTATAGCTGATAGTATTCTCCGATGATGTGATCTCTCATCCTGTTTTTCCACCAAGAGTAGTAGTGGCCATTAAAGAGTGGAGGCCTATCATTGGATTGCCCTTCCCAGTTTCCAGATCTGTGCGCTCATCTTGATCTATTCCTAAGGTGTTAGCCTCTTTAAGGATAACCTGCTCTGATACCAATTGATGTTCTAAACATTAATACCACACAAGAAGGGGGTGTGATTTGTGTGGTACCCAATTTCGCTCTAGAAAAACCTGGTTCTTCTAGGTGTACTTACTACTGTTTTTTGCGGAAATAAGAGTACATAAATTAAAAAACAGAGAGAGTTTTACATGGAAAACATTCGGCTCAAAAGGTGAAAAAACCACGACCTACTACTCAGTAGGATTTTCCCCAACACTTCACTAAATCACTGAGGCCAAACAGCATTTACAAAACTCTTTGTAAACCTAAGAATTACCTCTAATCCCGTTGTAGCAACCAGCCTCTAACTGTTGCGAACTCTTTAAGTCAACTCTAACTTGAATACTTAAAATACCTATTACAATTACTTCTAGATAAAGCTAAAAGGTACAATATGAAAACATCTACTACAATTGAACTAGAAATAAAGAAAGACACATAAAACTCTTTATGGAGTTGGTTCTTCAATCTGGTTCATATAGCTTCTGGTTTGCACACTTGAATCACATACGAACTGCTTGCAAAAAGCCTTGCTATTTTGCTCTCAATTCACGTTTAACTTCTGCATTTTTGTGAAACACTTTAATGTGAGAACATCCTGCAATTTATAGAGTTAGTAGATGAAGAAATAACTAGAGTTCTTATGCAAATCTTCCTTGGTGGAAGAGTTCTAGTTGATTTCAACTTCTAACTCCTTCCCTATCTTGAATTGTGTTCTCTTTGATTAAGGACTCCTTCTCCTTATCAATTATGCAACCTTTTCGATCAGGAGATATTAAATACACCAAGTTAAGCTTATCTCCTTCACGTGCAACCCACATGCTCGAATCTGCCCGTTTCTGTGCACCTGAGTGATGGACCTGGTTCATCCTGAGTTCCTTTGTCAGTATTTAAAACTAACCTTTACATTGGCCAACAAAGTGTCGTGCCAAAATTTTATCAGCACAAAGGTGGTTTGAGAAGGTGAAAGAAAATATGTTCGATCCGCAGGAACCCTCCATTAGGAAAGCATGGTTCAGGGGCATGGAATTTTGTTCGTTCTATAGAGATCCTCTAGGAAGAGAGCATGGCTCAGGTAAGTTCATTCTCGGCTTCTCAGGACCGTCCTGGATAATGGGATTTAGTTGCAAGTTTTTAGGACCCTCCTGGATAATGGAATTTAGTTTTAAGTGTTCAATAACCTCCTCGATAATGGGATATATTTTTAGGTTCAGGACCCTCCTGGATAATGGGATGTAGTTTTATGTGTTAGGACCCTCTTGAATAATAGGATTTAGTTTAGAATTTTTAGGACCCTCATAGATAATAAGATTTAACGTAAGTGTTACTTTTAGGAAATAGAATTTAGCTTGCAGGTTTCCACTAGTAAGATGAGATTTAATTTTAGTTTTCGGGTCCCTCCTAGATAATGGAATTTAACTTTTAAATTTTTAGGTCTCGTTTGGATAACAGGATTTGATTAACCCTCACAGATGTGCCCGGTACCAAAATGGGGAAGAAAAGTTTCTTTTCTTTTCTTTTGTCACAATTGCAGGTGCCAACCTGGAAAACAAGGGAATTTATACCAATTTTCGGCATCAGACGCCCACCTGGAAAACAAGGGAATACATTTTAAGTTTTCGCATCAGGCGCCCACCTAGAAAACAAGGGAATACATTTCAAGATTTGGCATCAGGCGCCCACCTAGAAAACAAGGGAATACATTTCAACTTTTGGCAATTAGGTGCCCACCTGGATAACAAGGGAATACGTTTCAAGTTTTGGCAATCAAGCACCCACCTAGATAAAAAGGGAATACAGTTCAAGTTTTGGCAACCAGACGCCCACCTGGAAAACAAGGGAATACATGCAAGTTTTGGCAATTAGGAGCCCACCTGGATAACAAGGGAGTGCAGTTCAAGTTCTGGCATCAGGCGCACATCTGGAAATAAGGGAACACGAATCAAGTTGTGGCAATCAGGCACCCACCTGGATTACATGGAAATACATTTCAAGTTTTGGCAATCAGGAACCCACCTGGATAATAAGAGAATACAGTTCAAGTATTGGCAATCAGGCGCCCACCTGGAAAATAAGGGAATACAGTTCAAGTTCTGGAAATCAGACGCCCACCTGGATAATAAGGGAATATAGTTGAAGTTTTTTTTGGCATCAGGCGCCCACACTGAAAAATAAGGGAATACATTTCAAGGTTTGGCATCAGACACCCACCTGGAAAACAAGGGAATTCATTTCAAGTTGTGGCATCAGGCGCCAACTTGGAAAATAAGGGAATACATTTCGAGTTTTCGCAATCAGGCGCCCACCTGGAAAAAAGGGGAATCCATTTCAAAGTATTCAGCATTAGGCGCCCATCAGAAAAACAAGGGAATTCACTTCAGAATTCAATTCGGGTTAGCAATAACAGAAGATCGCCTCGAGAGTGCGAGTCAAAAGTTCAAGATGCATGGCAGAATTTGTAGAAGTTTCAAGATCAAGTTTAAAAGATATATAGATAGGATTCTTGTAACTCATAGAGCATAGTTTAGCCTAACTTCTTTTCATTTTTTTCTCGGTGTAATAAGGAGTTCAGCAAGCAGTAGCAGCAGCAACAACAGTGAAATCACAGCTTCTTGGTAGTCCCAGCTACCAAAACTTCCAGAACTACACTGACCCGATTCCTTTATAGCCTAGGATATAGAAGCAACCTCATAAATGAGGTCCGGTCAGATCTTTCAAAAAATGCTTCCCCACATGGTATTCAAACGGGCAAAAATCGCTCGTATCCGCTCACTTTATCTTTGCCCAAAAACTCTTCGTATTTCCGAGCAAAGAAGGGCAGTTGTGAGTACATGATCTTTGCCCTATGTGAAATACTCCTACAAATTAAAGAAATAGATTTTTTCCAATTGTTTGCAATTTCATAGGATTTTTGTACAATTTTTTTGTTAATTGTTTGCAATTTTATGGCTATATTTATGTATATGGATCGGGTTGCACGCTACAACAAGCCTTCGGGCTATATATATACAATGCTACAAAAATATTGGATTGGGCTGCACGCTGCAACAGTATTGAATCGGGCTACATACCGCAACAGTATTGGATTAGGCTGTACGTCGCAACAGTATTGGATCGGGCTACACACCGCAGCAATATAATGCTTGGGGTGAAAGAGCCTCGCCCCTCCAAAGTTTGTACACACCTAGTGAGCGCATGTACCTATTGAGGGTGTATATTGAGGGCTGAGAGTCGAGAGTAGCTGTTGAGATGAGTTCAGTGACTGCTGCCTTTAGGGGATGTACTTGCTTTTATTTATTATTGCACTTAATTGTTATATGTTGCTGTTGTGGAAATTCTGGAATATTTCTATGTGTTTTACTTGAGCTCGAAATGATTTGACTTAAACTATCAGATTTGAAAGCATGTTCACTCTTTACTGAAAACTTTTGAAATGAACTGTATTTTCATAGCCCTTCACTGCTTCTCAGTACCTTATTTAATTATATTACTTGCTGAGTTGGTTGTACTCATGCTACACCCTGCACTTCATATGCATATACAGGTGTGTACGGTTCTGGAGGTAGCTGAGTTTGTGCGCAAGCTTATTTTTGGAGACTTACAAGGTAGTTGCCGGCGTACGCAATCATTGTTTCTCCTTTCTTATTATTTTTTCTCTCTTGTATTGGCATTTGGCACAAACTGTAGTAGATTCTGCTTCTAGATTGTTGTTAGATGCTCATAACTTAGTGACACCCCGATGTCGGGATATTATTCTACACTTATGTTTTGGGTCTTTACCCCCGTTGTTATGTAAACCTTTTGTTAGATTAACTACTTTAGCTCACTTCTATTATATATTGAAATCATCTTAAGAATGTCATCTTTCCTAGTTCCACGATATGTGCCATCATGACGGGTTAGGTATTTGGGTCGTGACATTACTATTGGTGGAGGCTCTTAGACTCCTGCCGCCCGCACACCCGAGCAGGTAGTACAAGGACTCCAGACACCGGGGACTCCACTTGTCCAGCCGGTTGCAGCTGCTCCAAACTATGTGGTTCCTGCTATGCCTGAGGATGAGCAGCGTAGAATGGAGTGGTTTGGAGACTCCAGCCTCCATCTTTCAGTGGTACAGAGGGAGTGGTTGCACATGGTTTCTTGGACAGGTGTTAGAGGATACTCCATACTCCAGGTATTCTGGAGACCAGTAGGGTCTCGTTCACTATCTTTTAGTTCTCTGTGGCTGCATGCAAGTGCTGGGAGGCTTACGAGAGGTGTAGGCCAGTCAGATCAATACCCCTTACCTGGCAGCAGTTCTCTATTATTTTTTTGGAGAAGTTCGTGCCTTAGTCCCACACAGAAGAGCTACGCAGAAAGTTTGAGCAACTTTGTTAGGGTGATATGTCTGTGACACAGTATGGGATGTGATTCTCAGAGTTGGCTCGTCATGCTATCTTGTTGGTTCCCACAGATAGGAAGAGGATTAGGAGGTTTATAGATGGCCTCACTTTTCAGTTGCGATTGCTTATAATCGGAGAGAGAGAGTGTGTGTCTGGTGCTACTTTTGATGAGGTTGTCAACATTGGTCGTTAGATTGAGATGGTTCGCAATCAAGAGAGGGTTGAGAAGGAGTCCAAGAGGCCTCGTGGATAGAGTGGATTTAGTTGTGCTTCTTCTAGGGGTCAGCTCCAGCACAATAGAGGTCGTCCTTTCAAACATGCTAAGACGGCTCGCCCAGTTCACCGTGACGCATCATCTGGCCATGGTTCTCATAGTTATCAGCAAGGTCGTTCATCTCTCGGTGCCCTTCCAGCACAAAGTTTGTCCCGTGCTCCATCGGGCCAAGGTTCGTCGATGATAGGTCCTTTTACCAGTTATCCAGGTGCTCGGGGCTCCCTTTAGTCCCTAACACCAGTGTCGGGGAGTTTATATGAATGTGGGAAGTTTGTTCACATAAGGAGAGTGTCCCAATATAATGTTAGGTCCCGCTCCGCAGAGGAGTCAGTCCATGTCATTAACACCAGCCCCTCCACCACCCACTCAACCAGCCAGGGGTGGAGCCCAATCAGCTAGGGGTTTCCCGAGAAGGGAAGGCAGATTACGGGGTGGCCAGGCCCGTTTCTATGCCCTCCCTGCTAGACCGATGCCATTGCTTCAGATAATATGATTACAAGTATTGTCTCGGTTTGCCACAGAGATGCCTCTGTAATATTTGACCCTGTTCCACTTATTCATATGTTTCTTCGTATTTCGCTCTTTTTTGGATATTTCCTGTGAGTCTTTAGTTTCCTTGTTCATATATCTACTCTTGTGGGCGATACTATTATTATGGACAGCGTATATCGATCGTGTGCGGTGATTATTGGGGGTCTGGAGACCAGAGTGGATCTTTTGCTGCTTAGTATGGTCGACTTTTATGTGATATTGGGTATGAATTAGTTGTCTCCATGTCATGTTGTTCTAGATTGTCACGCTAAGACTGTGATGTTGACAATGTCGGGGTTGTGGAGGGTTGAATGGAGTGGTTCTACAGACTATGTACCTAGTAGAGTGATTTCATACTTAAAGGCTCAATGGATAGTTGAGAAGGATTCTATCCTATTTGACTTTTGTGAGGGATGTTAGTACAGATACTCTTTCCATTAATTTTGTTCCGGTGGTGCATAATTTTCCGGATGTGTTTCCTGCAGACCTGCCGGGCATGCCGCCAGACAGGTATATTGACTTCAATATTAATTTGGTGTCGGGCACTTAGCCCATTTCTATTCCACTGTATTGTATTGAACCGGCGGATTTGAAGAAGTTAAAGGAACAATTTCAAGAACTCTTTTGATAAGTGGTTTATTTGGCCTAGCGTGTCACCTTTGGGTGCACCGATTCTATTTGTGAAGAAGAAAGATGGTTCTATGAAGATGTGTATTGATTACAGGCAGTTGAACAAGGTCACACACAAGAACAAGTATCCTTCGCCACATATTGATGATCTATTTGACCAACTTTAGGGAGCGAGGTTGTTCTCCAAGATTAATTTGAGGTCAGGGTATCACTAGCTGAAGATTCGGGATTCAGATATTCTTAAAACAACTTTTAGGACCCGATATGGCCATTATGAGTTCATCGTGATGTCTTGTGGGCTGACCAATGCCCCAGCAGTGTTCATGCATGTGATGAACAGTGTGTTTTAGCATTATTTGGACTCATTCATTATAGTATTCATTGATGACGTCCCGGTGTACTCTCGTAGCCAGAAGGAGCATGCCCAGCATTTGAGGATTGTTTTATAGAGATTGAGGGAGGAGAAACTTTATGCAAAGTTCTCCAAGTGTGAGTTTTGGCTCAGTTCAGTGGCGTTCTTGGTGCATGTGGTGTCCTGCGAGGGTATTCAGGTGGATCTAAAGAAGATAGAGGTGGTAAAGAGTTGGCCCAGATCGTCCTCAGCCACGGAGATTAGGAGCTTTCTTGGTTTGGCGGGATATTACTATTGTTTTGTGGAGGGTTTCTCATATACTTCATTACCCTTAACCAATTTAACCCAAAAGGGTGCTCTACTCAGGTGGTCGGATTAGTGCGAGGAGAGCATTCAGAAGCTAAAGACTACTTTGACCACGCACCAGTTCTAGTTCTGCCATCAGCTTATGGTTCCTACATAGTGTATTGTGATTCCTCGCGGATAGGTATTGGATGTGTTCTGATGCAAGAGGGTAGAGTGATTGCTTATGCTTTGCGCCAGTTGAAGACTCATGAGAAGAACTCTTATTTCTATGATCTTGGGTTAGCAGCTATTGTTCATGCCTTGAAGATTTGGCGGCAGTATCTGTACGAGGTTCATTGTGAGATCTACACTGATCATCGGAGTTTGCAACATCTGTTCAAGCAGAAGTATCTCAATTTGCGTCAGCGGAGGTGGTTGGAGCTTCTTAAGGACTACGATATCACTATTTAGTACCATCCCGGGAATGTCAATGTGGTGGCCAATGCCTTGAGTTGCCTGGCGGAGAGTTTGGGCAATTTAGCATATCTTCCAGCAGCAGAGAGACCCTTGGCATTGGACGTTCAGGCCTTAGCTAGCCAGCTTATCAAATTGGATATTTTGGAGTCGAGTATGTTGTGAGGGAACACTAATATTGATTTGAGGTTGAGGGTCTGAGATATGTATGCCACGAGGTGGCTTGATTTATATGAGGCCGAGGTCCTAGTGATGATGTCACGAGATGGCTTGATATTGCGCTTGGGCCGTAAGGGGCCCCTCCAGGAGTCTGCATACCCCCAGTGAGCGTGGGTACCCAGTATGATGTGAGATTGAGCCCGAGGGGCTGGTATTGTTCTGAGATATTGTGCGAGGGGCGGATTGTTGGTACTGTGCCCGAGGGGCAAACTTCTATGTGTTTATTATTCCTTAATTGCCTGTCATTTTCCTGCTTTCTTATTGAAAAAGGATTTCTACTTATCTCTTGACTAGTTTGTTATTTTCAAATAGTTTTACTGCTTCATTATAGATTGCCTTGTGCCTTACGTGATTTCTCGTTTTCAGTCTTTATTTACATTTGTTACTCACTAAGTTGGAGTACCCACTTTACTCCCTGCACCCTGTGTTCAAATTCAGGCACATCTGGTTCCGCTCGCGAGTGCTGATCCTTCCAGCTTCCGGCGGACATTCGGAGTCACGAGGTAGCTGTCGGGCATCTGCAGTCCTGTGTTTCTCCTCCTTTATCACTTCTATCTATATTCAGACATTTGTACTAGCATAGACTTAGCAGACTTGTATTATGACTTATAGATGCTCATGACTAGGGACATCCCGGTTAGGGCTGTGTTTGGATTGTACTTCCGCATTGTTATGATATTATCTGCTACTTAGTATTATTAAATCATGTTTTAGACTATTTTCTTATTGTTTAGTTGTTTAACTTCGAAGTGGGAATAGTTGGCTGGCCTTGTCTTCACGAGAGGCGTCATCACGACCGGGTCCCTGAATAGGATCGTGACATCTTTGCTTCTTGAAAGCAAAATCTTAACTTCTTGGACTTCTTGCTTTTCTTGAAATTACGTCCATATATTTTGACTTGAGCTCTAAAATATAATTTTTGCCAAAATTTATTAAAATTTAACATAATTTACATTTTCATCGTAGAAGACAGAAAATTAGGTAATTCGGGTAGTTTGGAAATTTGAATACTGGATATAGCAGTGTTAGGGTATATAAAATTTGATGTTAGACTTGTGAAGTTGCACCTATTAGTTTCCATAAGTTTAAAGGTTCTTTTAATGGCATACGCAGCTCTTTTCTTCGAGGAGACTAATAACGAATATTTATCTGTGTACGAACATAATCCTCTACATTTAAATCTAAACATATCTGTATATGTTAAATCTAAAATTTATGTTTTGATTAAACCAATATATCTAGGTTTTAATACGATAAACCAACCTTCTGCAACAAGTACATGGGGGACTTAATAATGACTCGATTATTATCGCTACATATATTATATTCATTATTTAATTTTTTGTGCATTGTAACATCTTTTTGTTTGTATTATAACTTGTGAGTTAATTGACCGAACTTTTAATGTATATCCATGGACCAAAATGAGGTTGTTTATCTAATAATTTAAATCTAGCCAATTCATCAACTTTCTCAATATGTTGACCTAATCTGGAATTTATTGCATGTGATGTTTGAAAAACAAAAGCTGAGAAATTAGTACAAAAGTGTTATATTCGAAAATATAGGTATATGTTTCCTTTTCAAGTGAGTTGTTAATAATATGTCCATGGAATACACGCTAGTTATTGTTTATTCAGATAATAGAGTTTGGTTATTTGAAGTCATATGTCAAAATTAATATAGTAGTATTTAGTTTTAGTACGGAAGCATGTATATATTTACATGCATTAAACGTGAGGTGATATTGGTCATTCCAAAAATTGAGCTCATCCAATATTAGAGCGTACTTAGATTTAAAAAAATACAATGACTAGCTACCAGATGATGGCACGTACGGAGTAGCTCTTTGTAAAATAACTAAATTGAACGATGTTAACAATCACGATTATAATACGTGCTTGATGATGTTATTTCTTATTTGGCTAAACAATAAAAATTGAGAAAGGACTCGTTTGTCAACTTACAATTCAAATAAAATAAAATGATCCGCAAATATTTCTTATGTTCTTTATAGATTTTCTATGTTATTTTATACTGATCTTCTATGAAAAGGGTTATATAATTAGAATAATATTTGTGACTACAAAATCAAATCTCTCACAGTAAAACACTGAGTATAAAATTTTTACTTTTGACTTATATATTATAAATTATAAATAATAGTAGAAAGAAATGTTAAGATAATGTGTTGCTCCCAAACGCACACACAAGTATACGTGGTCGACAAGTAATATAATGATAAGTTGAGTATCGAACCCACAGAGACTTGTGTAAACTACTCACTAATTCGCTAAAATTGTTATTCAATCCAGCTAAAATCAAAGTCCAATAATATGATTATATGATACAACGATTATAAATAATAACGAAATTATCAAGTAACGAGTTGATTGTTGTGTATTTAGTAGAGACAAGTATTCCATGGTTGTGATCGATTCACCAATCGTATTGTGTTGTAATTAACTCTCCCTTTTATATAATTTACTCATGGTTGCTAATTAATCAATAAATGCTCTTATAGCCTTCTTCCGAAGCACTACTCACATGTTCTCAATAGATTAACGCCTATATTCCTATGAAATCAATCTATTAAGAACGCATTAAGATCACGATATTTAATTAAGTACGGTGATTAGGTATATTCCTATCCTAACCACAAATCCGCCAAATCCGCTCCCCCTAAGGGTTAAGATCATGCTCTCTTCAATTCTTCTCTAATCTAAACACGGTTTTCCCAAGCATAGCATAGATAGTAAATAGAACTTAACTGCTCGCCAGATAATTAAGCAATTAAACATAGAATTGAAGAAACAACCATATGTTAGTGAATTATAATCAAGGTTAAGTTAATATCAAACAACAATATTCATGGCTAAATCACAACCTCAGAATAATGGATGTTTAGCCACTCATGATGTAATCAAATAATTGCATAAATTTTGATTAATTGAAAATACTGGAAAAGATGAAGAATTCCGAGTTGTTCTTGCTCCTCGATGTTTCTGCGTGTATGTTTGCTCCAAAGTGTGTCTTTCCCTCCAAAATAGGTTTTAGGATGGCTTTTATACGTGTTGGATAGGTTTAGGGCCGATTAAATCGAGTCCCGGGTAAAATAGGCCAACTTCGCGTAACCGGCGCCCAGCCCGGCGCCAGGCGCCTTCCAAAGCGCCCAACTTTTGTGCATACTATTTTTGGAGCCACAGGTGGCGCCAGGCACTGCCTGTGGCGCCCAACTGGCTTCATTTTTTTATTTTGTCCGTTTTAGCTTCAAATCTTGCACGTTTTGCTTCCACTTGCTCCCAAATCATTCCTACAAGTAAAAACACTTCAAATTAATATAATTCATAGCATTTAACATTCCAAATTTACGAAACAAGAGTAAAATATGAGGCGATATACACAAAAATATATATACTTTAAGCCAAACATCAACACCCCACACTTAGACTATTGATCGTCCTCGAGCAATTGAACAATCTAATAAACCCCCAACTACGTACAAAGTTCAATCATAGAGGAGCACCCTAACTTTTAACCACACACTATACCCTTAACCACGATCACTACCGGCACACAAGCACGAACACACAGAAAATTCACATTCTTCCCGTTTAAGCATACCCAAATATAATATTTCAATTCAATAAATTCCAACAACCTATTCATCACCACCCAACCTTAACAATCGACTTGAAACCACTAAGCACCCTCGATTCATGCACTTACCTAAAAGAAAGTTTACAACATTACCAATCCTTCATGAGATCATGTGCCCTTACCAACAACAAAAGAGAGAGCATAAATTGGTCCACACATTCAAATATACTTTTGAGTATAGATTAAGTACATCACACAATTGAACAAAATTCGCTCACTCTCACAAAGAATTCATATGCATCCTGTGGTCGTACCATAAGCTTGCCCGTAATGTATATCTCTACTAATTTAAGCTAGCCAAATCTAGGATCAATTAGGACTTTTTAGGTTGTAATGTAGGCTAAGGGATGGGTAGGATATATTTAGGAATAGTGGCTAACCCTCCTAAGCACTTTAATACACTACATTTACCATTCAAGCACATACTCTTCTCAACTAAACTTGCCATATACAACATAGCTCTCTTTTTAATTAAGCACTTCTCTGTTTTTCACTTGCACAAATCAATAAGGATTGGAAGTGTTTATTTTTCTACATTATTTGAACTATCAAATATTTTTTTTTCTTTTTCGATGAATTCTTATTTCTTTCTCTCTTTTTTTTCACACACTCCATACAATAAACTTCATCGGCTAGTGACCTTTAATTTCAACTTTAGTGCACCAACGGGCCCTTCCATGGTTCCACTCAAAAGCTCCTCCACAATCTCTAACCTTACTTCTTTTAGCGACTAAGTGCCTTAGGAGGTAAAGTCTCAATCAATATCAAATTAAGAACAAAATAGGGGTATGGCTTGTAATGTGGGTTCCAAAAGAAAGGTCTATAGGCTCAAAGGAGCTAGCAACGGAAAATTCTATTATTATTTGACAATAACATCCATGATCAAGCAATAAAATGCCTACGTCATCTCCTAGATTAGCACACTTACCATTTCGCTTCAATTAACACGGGGCAAGTTCTAGACTACACAGGATAGCATAGAAAATCAGAATCCTTATACACACATTGCACATGACTCAATCAAAACTGTTCTGTTCAACTCTCAAGTCAAGAAAGCACACATAATTGAGGAATTTAAGCAACCTTTCACTATGTGGCATACAAGTCAAATAACTGAGAAAAGGCGTCATAAAATAGGCTATTTACTTTACTTAGGCTTCACAATTCAAACCAAATGCACGGGAAAACAGAATGTATGTCATAGTCTTATGTGCCAGCATCAACCATGTCAATGAGTATCTCAAAATGACTCAGTTTCTTCCTAAACTACTTCTAAAAAGAAATTAAAGTGTCTGGTTCGAGCTACATCCTTAGAAAAGAACTGGTGCCCAAAGAAAAACCAAGGAATACTACCTATATATATATATATATATATATATAAAAGAAAACAAAAAACTTTTTGGTGTTTTTTTTTTAAATTTTTTTTATGCCTCAAAAAAATTGTCCAAAAGATCCAGCGTCGGGAAAAGTCCTAGCTTTTTCAAAAAAAAAATCTTTTTGTATTTTTATGAACTTTTTTTTTTCTTTTAGAGCAACTAATACTAAACTAGACTGACTACACTAGAACTACTGAAAGAAACAAAACAAAACAAGTTTTAATACAAAATATACAACTACAGTACAGGTAGTATTCCTCCCACCCCACACTTGAACTATGCATAGCCCTCAAAGCAAGTAAAAAAGAAAAAACGGAGTAGGGTGAAAAGAAAAACTCCATGTCAATCAGCGTCCACTCCCCCCAGCAGTGCCGGGGTCATCATCATCCGGTCTGAAAGGCAACAAAGTCATGGGCCATGTAGCACCATTGCTATCCTCATCCTCAGTATCTAAGCCTTTGGCAGAGTTGACGTCCTCAGACAAGTGAGCAGGGCTGCCAGGTGCAATCCCCAATATCTCCTTGGACGCGCTGGACAAATCATCGCCCAAAAATGTGTGCTCCGCGTCTGTAATACCATCCCTGCTCATGAGTAGGTTCAACGAGTTATAAATGTACCTGTTGAAGTGTTCCTCTCGCTCCATCCGAGCAGCGGGGGTGAGTTTGGACACTGTCTCCACCACAGATGTGATGTCCATAAGCCCAGCCGGCACCTACACCACCTCATCATGTCCGAGGTACTCCGGCACCTCTCGAGATAGAATATACTGAGTAAGTAGATTCCCAAAGAATAACCGCCGAGTCAGTCGCCCAAACCTCGTGCGCTCCATCTCATTGAGCATGATCTCAGCTACATTAATTGGTCGGCCGGTCATCAAGGAGAAAATGAGACACACTCTAGCTCGAGTGTAATCACTGTTATGCTCTGCCGGAATTAATCTCACCGTACAAAATTCTACCATACTTTGGAAGCTGTGTTGAAGTCTAAGCGTACCATAGAGAGGTGATTGTTGCCCTATTCCGTATCCACTTAGCATTGAAATCCACGCCACAAAGAGTTTGACGTATGAGCTTATATTTCGGCCTTCGGATCAAGCATTGGAGTCTCCTTGGGTCGGCATTCTCAACCCCCAAATAGTCCCACAAAAACTCCCTACCCAGCAGCACATCTTTTTCTCTTACACGTGCAGTGCACCGTTTGTAATTCCAATTAGCATACAGCTCCCGAACCATGCTCAGGTTGGCATTTCCCGGGCATTCCAAGAACTTGTCCATCTTCAGAGCTCGCAGCCTGTCAAGTATCTCCGGAAATTTCCTTTCTAAGGCTTCGGTGTTCATCCCCATCTCACAAATGTACCACCCGGACGGAACAAAGTCCTTGTGCCATGCAATAGCCTCATCATGGACCAAATCCAAATGAGGCCTCAACCTTAATGGCACTTGCTGAGAACCCTCGGCGACCTGTTTCCCCTTAGATTGTCGTGAAGAGATTTCGCCCTGCTTAAGCTTTTTGGTCATTGGAGAGGTGGTGGAGGGCTTTCCAATTCTTTTGCCTTTGCTAGTGCTATCACTAGCCATAGTATCCTACAACACAAGTGAAGGTGAATGTGAAAATAGTTCAAGAAATATGCCTAAGGTTGTCGTACAAGTCATGAAATGACCCTACACTTAAAACCGAAGGCACTAGTAAAAGTGTTGCACCTCAAAGCTATGATTAATCAAGACTCCCCCATGCTACACAATAATTAGTGATCATGGCAACGTGAATTCTCAATAAGATAAGAAAAAGGCATATGGAATGCACCTTTCACAAATACTAGACTATACTAAATTAGGCTAACTTACAAGATTCTACAACATACAACATATGAAAGCAATGCTGTAAGAACATGTTCTTCATCAAAGCCACATCCTCTAGAATGTAAAAGTATCCCTATACACCCCACACTTAGCTCGACTGCATGCATAATTTCATCCGGTTACTCAGACTTCACCGGGCACCAAAAATCCTCTTTCAAGCATTTAAACAAATACAATGTGGGCATGAAGTGTGTTCTTATAATTCAACAATGGTGGAATATGGTGGCCCTCCCAATTTTCAATGATGTAGAGGGAATTCTAGTTTACTACTCTATATACACATCAAACACACAATTTTTGACCAAAACACATCACCCACCATAAAAATTTCATAAGAATTACATGGGGAAAACTATGGGGAATTAGGGCTCTTGGGAATGGGATTACACTTATCTACTAGTAAAAACATATAAGAAATAGATGAGAAGAAGAATACATATCTGGGAAACTGGAGAAAGTTAGCAAGAGAGAAGAAAAAAAATTTGGAGGAAATTATCGTAAAGAAGAAAAGAGGAAGCGGGCAGAAGCAGTAGCATTGGTCTTTTGATTTTCGCTACTTTTAGATTTTGAATGTTTCGGTTGTTTGTGTTTGGGTGGGTTTGGGAAGGTATATGGGTATTAGTATTAGTGTAAATGGGTATTTGGGGTGGGTTAAATGGATATGGGTTTAGAATTCTAATAGAAACAAAATAAAAAAAATCGAAAAACTTACCTGGCAGCCCCCAACTTGGCGCCTGGTGCCCTGCCTGGCGCTGGGGATTAATTTGCCACTATTTTTTGGTGCCCCAGGTAGCGCTGGGTGCTGGCCTGGGCACTGTTCACGTGAAATTTTTTATTTATTTATTTTTTTTGGAAATAAACATCTCGATCCCCCGAGCCTTATATATACCCAATTTACACGTCCTACACCGTTATAGCTAAAATTTCTATCCCAAAAAAGAAAATGTAATACTTTACCTATTCTAAAAAATTAAGAAGTTAAGCTAGGAAAGAAATTAAAAAAAAATTGTGTTGCCTCCCAACAAGCGTCTGATTTAACGTCGCGGCACGACGCAGAGTCTCGCTTACTTATCAGCAAGTACAACTTTGGTCTTCTCATGATTAATCATTCCTCCCCAATAATGCTTGACTCTATGAACATTCACCAAAAAATTTCTCTCACCATTTAAAGCTCGCAGCTCGATTGCACCATAAGGAGTGACTCTCACTACCTCAAAAGGACCTGACCATCTCGACTTTAGCTTCCCAAGGAACAGTCGTAGTCTAGAATTGAATAATAATACTTGTTGGCCTGGCTCAAAGTGACACGGCTTGATATTCTTGTCATGCCATCTTTTTGTCTTTTATTTATATAACTTAGCATTTTCATAAGAGTGCAGCCTGAACTCGTCCAACTCATTTAACTGCATAAGTCCTTTCTCACATGCGGCTTTAAGGTCCATGTTCAGCTTCTTAACGGCCTAGTATGCCTTGTGTTCAAGCTCAACGGTCAAGTGGCATGCCTTCCCATAAACCAGCTTATAAGGGGACGCTCCAATTGGCATTTTATATGCAGTCCTATATGCCCATAGGGCATCATCCAACTTTGCGGCCCAATCCTTCCTATTCACACTCACTGTATTCTCTAATATTTGCTTGATTTCTCTATTTGACACCTCAGCTTGCCCACTTGTCTGCGGATGATATGCTGTAGCAACTCTATGGTGAACTCCATATTTAGCTAGAAGGTTATTCAACAATCGATTGCAAAAATGAGTCCCTTCATCACTGATTAAGGCCGTGGAGTCCCAAATCTCGAGAATATGTTCTTTTTCACAAAATTAGCTACCACCATGGCATTATTTGTTGGCAAAGCAATTGCCTCCATCCATTTTGACATGAAGTCAACGGCTAGCAAAATGTATTTATTTCCTCTGGACGGTGGAAATGGCCCCATAAAATCTATCCCCCACACATCAAAAATCTCAACATCTAGGATGCTATTTAAAGGCGTCTCATTCTTCCTTGTGATTGTTCCCGTTCTCTAACATTGGTCACACTTCTTAACGAATGCATGGGCATCCCTGAATAAAGTCGGCCAAAAGAGACCGGATTGTAACACCTTTGCAGCTGTTCTATCTCCTCCATGATGACCCCCATAAGGTGAAGCGTAACAATCATACAACACTATGTACCTCTTTTTCAAGAATGCATCTTCTCATCAACTGATCAGCACATTGCTTGTACTAATAGAGCTCATCCTAGTAGTAGAAGTTCATATCATGTAAAAACCTCTTTCTAGCTTCAGATTGGATTTCGGGAGGAAGTACCCCACTCACAAGATAATTCATATAGTCTGCGTACCATGGGGAGGGTCTTGGGTTATAGCAAAAAGTTTCTCATCAGAAAATACTTCATTAATTTGGCCACCCTTCTCCACGTGATCATGATTTTCTAACCTTGATAGATGGTCAGCTACTTGATTCTTTGTCCCCTTTCGATCTCGTATTTCTACATCAAATTCCTACATCAATAAAACCCAGCGCATCAATCTAGCCTTAGATTCTTTTTTTTGTAAACAAATACCCGATTGTTGCATGATCCGTATGGACTATGACCTTCATTCCCACCAAGTATGCCCGGAATTTTTCAAAGGCCCACACAACAGCTAACAACTCCTTCTCAGTGGTAGTGTAATTTAGTTGTGCTTCATCAAGAGTCTTACTCGCATAGTAGATGGAATAAAACACCTTGTCCTTCCTCTGGCCTAGCACTGCCCCAATAGCAAGGTCACTCGCATCATACATAAGTTCAAATGGTAAAGACCAATCAGGTGCCACAATAATGGGAGCAGTCACCAAATTCTTTTTAAGTTCTTCAAATGCGTTGAGTCAAGCATCATCAATACATCGTTTTCAAGCAGCCTGCACAAAGGAGTAGCAATTTTTGAAAAATCTTTAATAAAGCGTTGATAGAAACCCGCGTGTCCCAAGAAACTCCGGACACCCTTCACTGAAATAGGTGGAGGTAATTTTTCAACCGCCTCCACCTTCGCTTTATCAAATTCAATGCCGCTCCTAGATTCTCTGTGACCCAACACGATGCCTTCTTGTACCATAAAATGGCACTTTTTCCAATTCAGTACCAGATTTATTTCTTCACAACGAGCTAGCACCTTGCTTAAATTCCTCAAGCAATCATCATAAGAAGACCCAAAAATTAAAAAATCATCCATAAATACTTCCACGAATTTTTCCACCATGTCGGTAAAAATAGCCATCATGCACCTCTGGAAAGTGGCTGGTGCATTACAAAGACCAAACGAAATTCGCTTGAAGGCAAAAGAGCCATAAGGATAGGTAAAAGTAGTCTTCTCCTGATCCTCTAGGCATATGACAATCTGATTGTATCCCGAATAACCTTCAAGGAAGCAGTAATATTCATGCCCGGCTAACCTGTCTAGCATTTGGTCAATAAATAGGAGTGGGAAGTGATCCTTGCGAGTTGCCTTATTAAGCCTTCTATAATCAATGCAGACTCTCCATCTCGTAACAATGAGAGTGGGGATTAGCTCATTCTTCTCGTTCTCAACTACAGTCATTCCTCCCTTTTTGGGCACACATTGAACCGGGCTTACCCACTTGCTATCAGAAATAGGAAAAATGATATATGCATCGAGCAACTTGATTACTTCCTTTTTCACCACCTCTTTCATAATGGGATTTAATCTCCTTTGCTGCTCCACATTGAGGCGGTGTCCATCCTCTAAAAAAAATTTATGCATGCAAAACAATGGAATAATACCCTTGATGTCAGCTATAGTCCACCCAATGGCCTTTTTATTCTCGCGGAGGACCCTGAGCAATTTTTCTTCTTGAGTGCTGTCAAACTGGATGAAATAATCACGTAGTGTCTTAGAGTTTCCTAAATAAGCGTAGCGCATACGCTTAAGATGTGCTGGAAGTGGCTTGAGTTCTAGTTTCGGAGCTTCTTCAATAGATGTCCTGGGGAAGGTCAGAGTAACAGGCCGGTCCAATTCTTCAAATTTTTTGAAGCCATGTTCATAACTGCAGGACATATCCAGCACCTGCTCAATTTCTCCTATCCTTTCATATTCACTATTTTCTACATCCCCAATCAATACTCGTTCAACAAGATTTGCAGGGCTCATATAGGGTACTAACGATGTGGCATCACTCTCCACCACAAAGATCATGGATAACTCTTCATAATGGGCTGGTAACTTGAGTGCTCTATAAACATTGACTACCTCCACTCGATCACATACTCTCATCGTCATATTTCCTTCACAGATATCAATAATGGCTCGGCCCGTGGATAAGAATGGACGCCCCAAAATAAATGGGACTCCTGATCAGGCTCGTAATCTAGGATAATGAAATCAGCAGGGAATATGAAAAAATCCACTTGAACTAGCACATCTTCAATCACTCTCTCAGGATGAGCAAGGGAGTGATCCGCTAACTATAAGATAATTGTTGTTGGGCGTGGTTTACCCAACCCCAACTATCTGAACACAGATACCGGCATCAAATTGATGCTCGCTCCAAGATCACATAAAGCTCGCCCAACAGCATGTTTACCAATCGAGATTTGGATAGTGAAACTACCTGGATCTTTCAATTTCTGAGGTAACTTGCCTTGAATTTTGGAACTGCGCTCCTCAGTGAGTACCACAGTCTCGAACTCGGTTAGCCTCCTTTTATTTGCCACAATGTCCTTGATGTACTTTGCATATTTGGGTATTTCTTGTAAGATGTCAACCAATGAATATTAATTTTCACATGCTTCAAGATATCAAAAAACTTTTTATATGCGGCATTGTCTCTCAATTTCTTCAATCTTTGAGCGAATGGAGGTGGTGGCCTTGTAACCAATTGTGGGGGTTGCTCAGCTACCGCCTCTCCAACTGGCTTCTGTGGCTCCTTAGCTTTCTCTGATGTTGATTCTATAGTGGTTGGCCTCTCATTAAAAGTCACATGTTTCCTCTTTTAGAAAGAACTTCCTCTAGTTGTCTCCCATTCCTCAATGATACGGCATTAAGGGCCGCCCTAGGATCTGCTTCAGTGTCACTTGGAAGAGCTTCAGCTGGTCTAGTGTTTTGAGCACTGGCAAGCTGTCCCATTTGACACTTCAAATTTCTCACTGTTGTGGCGAGGGCTTGCTGTTCAGCCATCACTTTATGAGAGAGGGCTTGTTGTTCAGCCATCACTTTTTTCAACATGTCTTCAAGGTGACTAGTAGAACTCGCTTGTTATTCAACCTGAGGTGGTCTATATTGCTGTTGAGGTGCTTGAGGCATGTATTGATTCTGAGTACCTTGGTTTCCACCCTAAGATTCCTCCAGTTGGGATTGTAAGTGTTCCCATATTGGTTTGTTTGGCTCCTATTCGAATTACCCACAAAGCAGACAAACTCTGGGTTTCTAGGGCGTATGTTGCTCGTGTGTCCCTCTCCACATATTTCACAAAAATCTTGAACTTGCTGTACTGGTTTTACTTGTTGATTTTTGATACTCAAGTTCATCTAATTAACTTGATTGGTCAGTGTAACAATCTGCGCTAATAATGCTAAGATGATATCTAACTCAAGAACCCCTGCAGACTTTTGCATTATGTGTCTGCCCATCTCTCCTTGCCAATCCGGATTGCTCTTGGAGAATTTGTTCAATAATGCATATATCTCGTTAAAGCTCTTCTCCAACACTTGACCCCCAGTTGTAGCATCTACCACGATCTTTATTTTAGAATGTAGCCATTCTATGAAAGTGTGAGCTAACACTTCATTCGTCTGATTGTGATGAGGACAGTCTTTGAGTAGCCCCTTGAACCTTTCCCAAGCCGAGTATAAAGATTCTCCTGCTTTCTGTTTGAAGGCAACTATCTCACTTCTAATCTTTGCAATTTTGCCTGAAGGGAAGAACCTTGCCAGAAATTTTCTCGCCAAATCATTCCATATTGTAATGGAATTAGCTGGTTCTGCCTTTATCCATCGCTTAGCCTCGCCCAACAGAGAGAATGGAAAAAGTGTGAGCCTCGCATAATCTGAAGTGACCTCATTAGTGATATAAGTATCACTAATCTCCAAGAAGTTCAGAATATGTTGTTGTGAATCTTTGTGTGGAAGACCCATAAATTGCCCGTTTGCATGAAGCAGCTGGATCATGCTCTGTTTCAGCTCAAAGTGTCAAGTGATCCAGGGCTTCACTATACTGGAGGTGACATTAGCAATGCTTGGTATCGCCACCTCCTGAATAGCCATGGGTTGCTCCTCTGCCATGTCCACAGGAAATTGAACAAGTGCCTGAATATTATTCGTGTCCCTTGTTTCCCTCAACCTCCTATGAAATGCTCTCTCAGGTTCAGGATCAAAGCCTTGAAGTCGGTCCTGGCTTCTGACCCTACGCATTCAATCAAAGTTCCTGATCCGAGCAACAATCAAGTAACATTAGACTCGACAAAATAAATAATTAAAGCAAAAACTAGCTAGTAGCTAATATTCAAGTCCCCGGTAACGGCGCCAAAAACTTGTTGCTCCCAAACGCACACGCAAGTATACGTGGTCGACAAGTAATATAATGATAAGTTGAGTGTCAAACCCACAGAGACTTGTGTAAACTACTCACTAATTCGGTAAAATTGTTATTCAATCTAGCTAAAATCAAAGTCCAATAATATGATTATATGATACTACAATTCTAAATAATAACGAAATGATCAAGTAACGAGTTGATTGTTGTGTATTCAGTAGAGACAAGTATTCCAGGGTTGTGATCGATTCACCAATCGTATTGTGTTCTATTTAACCTTCCCTTTCATATAATTCACTCATGGTTTCTAATTAATCTATAAATGCCCTCATAGCCTTCTCCCGAAGTACCAATAGATTAACGCCTATATTCCTATGAAATCAATCTATTAAGAACGCATTAAGATCACGATATTTAATTAAGCACGGTGACTAGGTATATTCCTATCCTAACCACAAATCCGCTCCCCCTAAGGGTTAAGATCATGCTCTCTTCAATTCTTTTCTAATCTAAACACGGCTTTCCCAAGTGTAGCATAGATAGTAAATAGAACTTAACTGTTGGCCAGACAATTAAGCAATTAAATACAAAATTGAAGAAACAACCATATGGTAGTGAATTATAATCAAGGTTAAGTTAATATCAAACAACAATATTCATGGCTAAATCACAACCCCAGAATAATGGGTGTTTAGCCACTCATGATGTAATCAAACAATTACATAAGTTTTGATTAATTGAAAATACTGGAAAGGATGAAGAATTCCGAGTTGTTCTTGCTCCTCAATGTTTCTTGCATGTATTTTTGCTCCAAAGTGCGTCTCACCCTCCAAAATAAATTTTAGGATGGCTTTTATACGTGTTGGATAGGTTTACAACAACAACAACCCAGTAAAATCCCACAAGTGGGGTCTGGGGAGGGTAGTGTGTACGCAGACCTTACCCCTACCACGAAGGGGTATAGAGGCTGTTTCCGAAAGACCCTCGTCTCAAGATAATAAAAAGTCAAAGGAAAGAATATTAGATTCACCACGGAAATCATAGGAAAAAAGGAACATAGAATGCAAGATATATATATATATATATATAAAGCAAAAATGATGGTTAGTAAATAGATCCTGCATCGAAAATAGAAAATAGTAAGACATGACATAGCCCCTAGCTATCTTAGACAAAACCCAACCGAACTAGACTCACAAAGGAACAAAGTAACGCAAGACTCAACTACCTCCTAGCCTATAACCGAAATATGCGATTTCCATAACTTCCTATCAGGTGTCATGTCCTCTGAAATCTGAAGCCTCGCCATATCCTGCCTGATCACCTCTCCCCAATACTTCTTAGGCCGCCCTCTACCTCTTCTCGTGCCTTCCATGACCAGCCGCTCACACTTCCTTACTGGAGCATCTGGGCTTCTCCTTTGTACATGCCCAAACCATCTGAGCCTTGCTTCCTGCATCTTGTCATCAATGGGGGCCACGTGCACCTTCTCCCGAATGTCATCATTCTTAATCTTATCCATCCTAGTGTGCCCGCATATCTACCTCAACATCCTCATTTCTGCTACTTTCATCTTTTGGATATGTGAGTTCTTAATAGGCCAACACTCAGCCCCATACATCATAGCCGGTCTAACCACCGTTTTATAGAACTTACCTTTGAGTATCGTTGGCACTCTCTCATCACACAAGACTCCAGATGTTAACCTCAACTTCATCCATCCTACACCAATACGGTGTATTACATCCTCATCGATCTCCCCTCCCCCGTGGATAACCAAACCAAGGTACTTGAAGCTGCCTCTATTTGGGATAACATGTGCCTCAAGCCTCACATCCACATCCACTTCCCCCGGCCCAGCGCTGAACTTACACTCGAGGTATTCCGTCTACGTTCTGCTTAGCTTGAAACCCTTGGATTCAAGAGTCTGTCTCCAAACTTCCAATCTCTTCTTAACACCGGCTCGTAACTCATCAATCAGAACTATATCATCGGCGAATAGCATGTACCATGGCACCTCCCCTTGAATATGGTCTGATATCGCATCCATCACCAAGGAGAATAAGAACGGACTAAGCATAGAGCCTTGGTGTAATCACATTTCAACCGGAAAAGGCTCAGAGTCCCCTCCTACTGTCCTAATCTGAGTCTTAGCCTCATCATACATGTCCTTAATTGCCATAACATAAGGAACCGGCATACCTTTTGCCTCCAAGCATCTCCAGAGAACTTCTCTAGGAACCTTGTCATACGCTTTTTCTAGGTCAATAAACAACATGTGCAAATATTTCTTTCTTTCTCTGTATAGTTCCACCAACCTCCTAACAAGGTGTATAGCTTCTGTGGTGGAACGACCCGGCATGAACCCGAACTGGTTGTTGGATACAGACACTGTCATCCTCACTCTTGCTTCAACCACCCTCTCCCATACTTTCATGGTATGACTCAGTAGTTTGATACCCCTATAATTGTTACAACTCTGGATATCCCCTTTGTTCTTATACAATGGAACCACCGTACTCCACCTCCACTCATCCGGCATCCTCTTCGCCTTAAAAACAACATTAAACAACCCAATCAGCCACTCCACACCTGCTCTCCCTACACACTTCCAAAATTCCACCAGAATCTCGTCTAGCCCAGTCACTCTACCCCTACTCATCTTACACAAAGCCCCCACAACCTCCTCGACCTCAATACGCCTGCAGGGTCCGAAGTCACGATGGCTTTCGGAATGCTCCAATTTGCCTAGCACAATATCACGATCCTCTTTTTCATTCAAAAGTTTATAAAAGTAAGTCTTCTATCGTCTCTTAATTTGGGCATCTTCCACCAATACTCTACCATCTTCATCCTTAATGCATCTCACTTGGTCCAAATCTCGAGCCTTCCTCTCTCTCAATTTGGCCAACCGGAATAACTTCTCAATTTGGATAGGTTTAGGGCCGACTAAATCGAGTCCCGGGCAAAATAGGCCAACTTCGCATAACTGGCGCCCAGCCCGGTGCCAGGTGCCCTCCATAGCGCCCAACTTTTGTGCATACTGTTTTTGGCGCCACAAGTGGCACCAGACACTGCCTGTAGCACCCAACTGGCTTCATTTTTTAATTTTGTCTGTTTTAGCTTCAAATCTTGCACGTTTTGCTCTCACTTGCTCCCGAATCATTCCTACAAGTAAAAACACTTCAAATTAATATAATTCATAGCATTTAACATTCCAAATTTACGAAATAAGAGTAAAATATGAGGCGATATACACAAAAATATATATACGTTAAGCCAAACATTATAATGGCTAAAAAAGTTAGTTCTTTCAAATCAAAGGGTAACATGTGAATAATTTAATGAATTCAAAGTTGGTAGAAATTAAAAAGTTATAGCGAAATGAGATGGTGTTAGTATCAAATATCAAAATGCATGTAAAATGCAAAAAGTGTTATCTGAAGTGAAAAGAATTATATATGGAAAGAACAAATATGGCAGCCTCACTTTCGAGGGGATTATTTTAGATCCAAAATCGAAATTTTGTGGCTCATGATGTTTTCACTTTTTTGGTAAAGCCCTCCCCCAATTCTTTTTCTTGACAGGGCTGGAAATAACGTGCCTTCTCTTTTCGTCTTTTCGCTTAGTGATTACTCCTAATTAATTATTACGCAGTTCCTTTTCTATCGGTGTTAAAGTTAATGATGATTTGTCCATCAAAAAGTTTGTCTTTTTTTTCGAGCAAGAGTTGTTAATGCCATCTCCAAGGTCACTCTATTTTTTCATCATTTTTCACTTTAAAATGGTACAATACCAAATCTACTCCAATCATTACACTATTTTTTACACCAAATTTTCTCTCTTTTATATTATATTATTATCTTCTATTTACTTTTTATTTTTTATTTTCTTCAAACTAATACTATCTTTTTCCTTTTTTCCATATTCATTATATATAATTCACATTCGCCACTTATATAATCATTTATTACAAAATTATTTTAAAGGATAAATTAACAAAAAGTGAAAACATTGTCACGACCCGGATTTCCCACCATCGGGATCGTGATGGCGCCTACTCGTGGTAGCTAGGCAAGCCAACTTATTTACCCTTTCATTACTAGACAATTACTTTAATAGTTTACAGCATCAATATAGAACATGAAATTTAACAAGAATAATAGCGGAAGCCTGATTTATAATTATGAATCATAACGCGGAACAGTCATTAATAGCCTCTACCCAAGATTTGGTGTCACAATACTCACGAACTACTAAGAATATACTAAATACAATGGTCTGAAAGAAATATATAAGTTGTCCGTCTCGAAAACAATGAGGCAACAGTCTAAAAGAGAACACAAAGAAGAGACGTCGAACCTGCGGACGCCTGCAAGACTACCTCGGTCTCGTAAA
The DNA here is from genome assembly GCA_026770625.1 of Nicotiana glauca. Lineage (NCBI taxonomy): Eukaryota > Viridiplantae > Streptophyta > Magnoliopsida > Solanales > Solanaceae > Nicotiana > Nicotiana glauca. The sequence goes on along the minus strand of MU700624.1, from coordinate 22,551 downwards.
AATGAAAGCCTACTCCCGTACTAATGCTACTGCTGCTCCTCAAAGCCTGGACCTGTGCAAAAATATACAGAAGTGTAGTATCAGCACAACCGACCCTAGGTGCTGGTAAGTGTCTAGCCTAACCCCAGCGAAGTTGTGACGAGGCTAGACTGGATACCACATAAACCTGTGCAGTTATAAATATAAAGCAGAAATCGAATACAAGGCAATTAATATCATGGGAGGGGGAAACATGCTATGGGGAGATACAATATTAACAGTAATCATAAGTAACAAACTAAAGCAACTTAGATTCACAATGAACAAGGAACCAATACTCAATACAAACATATGGTATCAATAACTGTTGCGGCGTGCAACCCGTCCAAAAATACCACCGTTGCGGCGTGCAAACTGCTCCACAAATACCACTGTTGTGGCGTGCAACCCGATCCACATATATCATTATTGCGGCGTGCAACCCGATCCTCGATATCATTGTTGTGGCATACAGCCCGATCCTCAATATCATTGTTGCGGCGTGTACTCCGATCCTCAATATCATATAACAGTCTAACTCCCCAAACAACAGTCATAATTAAGGGACATAACAATAAGAAAATATTTGACAAAAATCCTGACAAGGGAAAGAACCAACAAGTTCAACCAAATGTCCCGGCAAGGGAATAATTAATAACGCTTTCTCTTTCTTACTTTTCTTATCTTTTAATTCACTCTACTATTTTGAGCTCACGCTCCAGAGAATCAAGTCATTTTATACACTCTCAATATTCGTATCACAATTCGAGTCAATGCTCCCAGGAATCAAATAATTATTTTATCGTTCACATGTTATTCACAACATATAGAAATCCTCCAATAAACACGGAGTTCACAACCAAGTCATGATAATCACATTATAAGGACTCACGGTCATGCTAGACACCAATTTATAGATACTCGTCACCATGCCTATACATCGTACTCGATCACATAGCAATTAGCAACAAGACTCAACCTATATTCCCTCAAGCTAGGGTTACACAAAACACTTACCTCAAAGCCTTGAAATTTACTTAATCCTAAACTATCGCTTTACCTCGCGGTTCCACCTCCAATTCGCTCGAATCTAATCACAAATTGTTGGTTTGGACCAAAACCCGATTACCCATTCCCCCACGAATTCAAATATGTAATTTGTTTTAAAATCGGACTTCAAATCGAGGTCCAACTCCCCAATTTATAGAAAACATAATTTCTACCCAAAAACCCCAATTTCGCCCATGAAAATCCTTGATTTCAAGTGGAAAACATGTTTAATGATGTTAAAGATTGAAAGAATCGAGTAAAAATCAACTTACAAGTGATTTGGAAGGAAGTTTGCTCTTCAAAAATCACGTATGGTGTTTGGGTTTTGAAAGAATGGTGAAAAGTGATGAAAATTCGACTAAGTATGAAATTTGTTGTACTGCGGATATGGGAAATGCGAACATTGGTTCGCATTTGCGAACAATGCAGGCATGGGAATAGCGACATTTTGGTTCGCATTTGCGAACACTGGGCCTAAGTGCGGACTTCGCATTTGCGAAGTATTGATCGCAATTGCGATCCGGCCCTCTCGCATTTGCGAGCTAGGGCATCGCATTTGCGACTACGGCCCATTTTTCCCACTCTTCGCTTTTGCAAACAATTGATCGCATTTGCGATCTGGCCCAGCCTTCCCCCTTCTTTGCATTTGCGATGGGGAATTCGTAATTGCGACTCTCGCATTTGCGAGAATATTTTCGAAAATGCAAAAATACCAGACGTGACCTGCAATTTTTTTCAAAGTTCAAAAATGCAACTCGACACCTATCCAAAACTCAACCGAGCCCTCGGGGCTCCAAACCAAACATATACACAATCTCAAAAACATCCTACGGACTTACTCGTGTGATCAAATCGCCAAAATAACATCATTTACATAGAATCAAGCCTCAAAACACATGATTTTTCTTCTAAACTTCATGAACTTTCAATCTTGGAACTTATAGTCCGAAACACGTCAAACGATGTCCGATTTTGACCAAACTTCACAAGAAGTGCTTAAACAATATATAATACTTGTACCGGGCGTCAGAACTATAATACGAGCCCGATACCTCTGTCTTTTGATCAATTTTCATCTCCATTTTCCTTAATAATTTCAGAAAAGTAATTTAACAAAAAAATTCTTTCCTCGGGATCTAGACCTCGAAATTCGACTCCGGGCACATGCCCGAGTCCCATATTTTTCTACGGACCTTTCGGGACCGTCCAATCTCGGGTTCGGGTCCGTTTATCCAAAATGTTGACCAAACTCAACTTTAATCATATTAATATCAAAAAATTTCATAGAATTCACATATTTAAATATAAAATCTTTTCGGCTACGTGCCCGTACTGCACACGTAAATCGAGACAAGTAAAAATGAGGTTTTCAAGACCTCGAAAGCACGGAACGAATGCAAAAATAGGTGATGACCCTTTTGGTCGTCACAATCTGTGACGACCAAACCCGTCATCTCATGAGTTACCGCTCTGTTTCCCCCATTTTATGCATCTTCATGTTTCATTATCAGTACTTGGTGTGTTGTTGTTGATTTGGATTGGTTTTGGTAAAAAATGAGACACTTAGTCTCTTTTAAGAAGGCTTAAGTTGGAAAAGTCAACCGAACGTTGACTTATGAGTTAGAAGGCTCGGATATCATTTCTGGTGATTTGGTTAGCTTAGGGAGGTGATTTATGACTTAGGAGCGTGATCGGAATTGATTTTAGAAGTCCGGTGTAGAATTAGGCTTGAATTGCGAAGTTAGTATTTTGGCGAATTTCGGTTGGTAGGTGAGATTTTGATCCGAGGGTTGGAATGGTATTCCGAGAGTTGCTGTAGCTTTGTTAGGTGATTTGGGATGTGTACACAAAATTTCAGGTCATTCGGAGGTGTTTTGGTTGGGTTTTTGATCAAATGCGTATTTCGGAAGTTTTTAAGAAACTTAGGCTTGAATCTGATGTGATTTAATGGTTTTAGCGTTGTTTGATGCGTTCCAATGATTGGAACAAGTTTGAACAAGGTTTTAGGATATGTTGGTGCTTTTGGTTGAGGTCCCGAGGGCCTCGGGGTGATTTCGGGTGGCTATCGGAAGGAACTTTGAAGTTGGAATTGTAGGTTTTTGGATGCAGCATGTATTTCCGTATCTGCAGAGAGGAAACCGCAGATGCGGTTGTGCGGAAGCAGAGTCAGGTTTCGCAGGTGCAAAAAGGGTGAGGTCAAGCAATTTCCGCAGAAGCGAAAATTTATCCGCATAAGCGAAAGTTTTACCGCAGAAGTGGTTTTGGACATTTTATTGGGAATCCGCAGAAGCGGAAGGGCAGACAGCAGAAGTGGTACCGCCGGTGCGAAAGTGGAGCCGCAGAAATGGTTTTTGGATTTTTATTGAGGCTCTGCAGAAGCGCGAATAAGGCCGCAGAAGCGGTCCCGCATAAGCAGAAGCGGGACCGCAGAAGCAAAACTGGCCTGGACAGAAGGGTTTTTATTGAATATTTCATCCGCGAGCTTGGGATATTTTCCACTATTGTTGGGCGACCTTGAGAGCTTTTGGCGAGAATTAAAGAGAGTTTTGACTGGGAATCGATTGGAGGTAAGTCCCTTGGCCTAAATACATGAGATTATGATAAATCTAACATGGAAATTGGTTGAAATTCATCAAAAGGGGGTAAAGCTAGGGCTTGAAAATTTGTAATTTAAAAATAGAATTTGAAGGGTCAAATGGACTCTGATTTTGGTAAATTTGATATGTATAGACTCGTGGTGAGACGATGAATCCGGTGATGTGAATTTTGTAATTTTTCGAGACGTGGGCCCGAGGCTCGGGTTTTGCTAATTTCGAGATTCTTGATATTTTTCGATTGTTTTTGATCGGGTATTGTCCCATTTGCATATTGTGATATATTCGCTCTGATTTTTGGATAGATTCGACGCGCGTAGAGGCCGATTTGAGGGGCAAAGGTGTCGAGAGCTAGATATTTCACCGGTACGAGGTGAGTAATGATTGTAAATGATATCCTGAGGGTTTGAAACCCCGGATTGCACATCGTAGTGCTATATTGAGATGACTTGCACGCCGGATAGTAGGCGTGGGGTAGAGCACCGCTGGGGATTGTGACTTGGTCCGTCCCAATTGATTAATTTATCGCGTATTTGACTGAAATTTATTTGTTATCACTGTTATTTGGGTTGATTGCCGTATTTGGGCTTCATGCCAACTATTTGAACCCTTCGGGGATTATTTTCACTGTTTTCCTCACTGTTTTGACTTATTACGTGAACTCAATCATATTGTTCTCCACTATTTTACAACTAAGCCACTTTTACTCAGATTGAGTCTTAAATGATAATTTGGGCTAAGGACTACTGTTTTACTAATGCCCGAGGGGCTTGTGATGGTATTCTGACTGAGTGGGGCTGAGGGCCAGATGTGAGGATACGCGGAGGGATGTGAGGCCTAGGGCCTGGATGTGAGGATTATATATGGATCGGACTGCACGCCACAGTAGAATATTATATAGATCGGACTGCATGCCACAGTAGTATATTATATGGATCGGACTGCACGCCGCAGTGATATATAGCACTTGGGATGTAGGAGTCCCTCCGTAGTCTGCACCCCCATAGTGAGCGCAGGTACCCATATGGATCGGGCTTCACGCCGCAGCGAGCTATGGATCGGGTTGCACGCCGCAGCGATATGTGGATCGGGCTGCACGCCGCAGCGGTTACTATATGATACTGTTCTGAGAGTGATCTGAGAGAGAGAGAGGGAGATCCAGAGGGGCTTAGAGTGTTGTTGAGATCGAGCCCGAGGAGCTGGTTCAGTTTGAGATATTGTCCAAGGGGCGAACTTTTACGTGCACATTTTGCATACTTCTTTGCTTTTTTCCTGTTGTACTGTGGTATTTATGCCCGAGGGGCGGACTTTCTGTGCTAATCAGCACTAATTATTTTGAAACCATTTTCGTAATTATTGAAAAGACCATTTTCAAAAGAGATTTAAACTGAGCCGAAACATTTCTAAAGATTTCACTGATTTCACTATTTTCTCAGAAATTTTACCCGGCTTCTGTATAGCATGTTGGTTGCTTTACGTGATTTCTTGCAGCTCAGTTATTATTTACTTTTATTACTCATTGAGTTGGAGTAGTCACCTTACTCCCTTCACCTCGCGTGCAGATGTAGGTATTGTTTACCCGGTAGCGGGTTCTGAGCTGATTGAAGGTATTACTATTGTAGCTAAGCAGAGTGACTGCCAGCGTTCACAGCACCAGATTTCCTCCTTTGTTTTTAAATCTTATTCTGTATATTGTTGGCCATGTAGTTGTATTTAGACTTTTCTAGATGCTCGTGACTTGTGGTACCCCGGTCGGGCTGTATTGGGTTGTAATTACATTACTTAATATCATTAATTCATATTTGAACTGTTGTATAGCTGATTAACTACTTCGCATCGGTGTTCTGAAATGGTCTGGCTGGCCTTGTCTTCACGAGAGGCGCCATCACGATCGGAGCGGGGTTTGGGTCGTGACAAGTTTGTATCAGAGCCTAGGTTACTAGGTCTCATGAGTCATGAGTAGGTTTAGTACAGTCTCGCGAATTGGTACGGAGACGTCTGTATTTATCCTCGAGAGGTTGTAGAACCTTTAGGAAAACTTCACATTCTTGAATTCTTATCGTGCTTCCTTGATTCAGCTTGAAAAAAAACTCTTGAAATTTCTTCCACGTGTTTGTATGCGCACATTTTCACTTAGTATCAGATGTGCCTTGATGGCTTGTGATTCCCCGATCAAGGGGCAAGATGTAATCTCCGTGAGTTTGATGTTGGTCCAGTCTGGAGGACTTGAGGCTGGATCTTTGCCTATGGCTTGAGCACTGAGGTGCTGATTGTGTGAGCAAGTGATCTGAACTTATATGTTCGGTATTGTCCCTATTAGCCGGAATGGCGGTTGGGTATTCATGTGATGAGTATGTTAGTATTGCGAGATGTATTTATATGACTTGGAAGTGATAAAAAGTCTGCTGGATAATAGATGAATTGTTAAGTATTCGTCCCTATTGTGATTTGATGTGTAGCCCGAATATGGGTGCATGACGAATATTTTATGTCTCCTAGTTCGGGAGTCAAGTGCATTACATGTGGCGGTATGAGTTCAGCCCCAGGAAGACTAAATGACTGTGTAATGTGTATGACGGTGGAAGGTATGCAGAAATGTTAAATTGAGGCGAAACAAGTGGGTTAACTCCTGCGGAGTGTTCTTAAGTGGTATGATCCCTTGTGTGTATGTTAGGAGATCTCATGTGCAATTGAAGGGTACGTGTTGAAATTTGAAAAATTCGAGTCGCTTAAGAGAGTGGATGCAACTGATGTGGGAATAAATGCGAGTTTTGCAGAGGATTACAATACTAGATGATCAGTGTTTTCACGAACTTGTAAATGATTTGAGTTTAATATCACTATGGTATTGTGCCATCATTAGAATAAAAGTGTTATGGGTTATTGAGTGTGTCCTGATATATGGCTTCGAGCCAAGTTGGGGAGGTTGCTGTTGATTAGCTGATTGCACGGCTATGTGCTATGTTGGTTCCTGTTTGAAGCATGCTGGCAAATCAGTTCTGGTCGTGGAGATTGAGCCGAGGATGGCACGAGTGAAGCAAAAATTTGCGACAGAGGTCATATTATGCTTTATAGAGTATGAGAATTACGGAATGTCTAGAGTGTTATAGGCAAAGGATGCTCGGCGTATAGAGAAGGAAGTTACTTGGTTGTATTGGGACGGAGATATCATTTTACGGTATCAGAGTTCCAGTGAGGCACGGGTGGTTCTGTCCGTCAGGTCAGGTAATTTGTAGTTTGAATAAGGGTGAATGACTTTCGAGAATGGTTCTAATGTGTCCAAAATTCTACATGTGGCAATCAGGTGTCTTAAGGTGGTGTAGGTGGCCAGAGACGGGGTTTTCATTGGGAAATGTCAAGACCTGTGGTATTCTTATTGTAATTATGGGATCCTATGTATCAGTATTTGGAAAGTAGAGGTAACGAATTTAGATTCGCAGGAAGTTCTTCAGAGTAAAGTATTCTGGAATGTGGTATTTCTGGGAACATTTGAGAGAGTATTCAGTGGCTTATGGGTCTTAGGCAGTGTGGTCTTGTGCTTGGGTCTCGTGTAGTGAGCCTGGGTGAGGAACTGTGGTGCTACAGCAATAGGGAATATTAAGTGGATGATGAACCAGGAGGGAAATGGATAGATAGAATAGCTTGATAGTAGACCGAATAGGTATGGTAAGGATATGATTAATTCTTCGTATGTGTTCGAGGTAATGAGCCCTTACAGGTATTGTGCAGCAAAGCTCTTGAGTGCTGGAAGCTTGCTTATCTTGGTTTGGATAGAAGCATTTAGTCCTGGCAGTTTAGCTTATGCAAATGGAATTGGGAGAGAGTTCTTGTTGGGTTTTACCGTGGTTTGGAGATGTATATATTTTCTATGGGCATGCGAAGCATGGGATGTGTAATGATTTTCTTCCATATAGGATCAGTGGAAGTTCTTGGCTAGATGAGTTACAGTTCAGTTCTGAAAAGAAGTTCATAAAATTCTTAGGCAACGGGTAGCTTCAGTAATCAAGGAAATAGTACTGCTAATTGAAAGTGATTTGACGAGAGTATGTGTCTCAAAAAAAGGGTAATGTGATTAAACTAATGATACTTCGGTAGTATTACGGCGCTTTATTGTTAGATCGACTGATGATGTTTGAGTTTGGTTGATGGAACAGGGGAAATTTTAAAATATCCTTCGTGGAATGATTGGGTACTTGAGGTGTGATATGTATTCATACGGTGGAATTCGAGACCAAGTATGGTGATTCGTGTGCTATATGGAGTGGGGACTGGAAGTTCTCATGTACAGCCTATGTAGTGGTTGTGGAGCGTGGGTATCGGCAGTGTTTAGCGGTTATTGAGATTTGGAGGCCCGAATGGATCTTTCTTTGCTTGTTATATTAGATCTTGGATATGATATTGGGGTGTAGACTGGTTGTCTCGGTGTTGGGTTATTCTAGACTATTGTGCTACGGGCTATGCCGGAAAAATGCCACGGGTTGAGTGGTGAGGTGCATCGGGCTACGTTCTAGCAGAGTGGGTTGTATTCCAAAGACCAACAGAGGGCTGGGGAGGACAGATTTTCTTAATTGGGCCTTCGTGATGGATGTCAGTGCAGAGGTTTCTACCATTAGTTCAGTTCCGGTGTTGAAGGAATTTTTGGATGCGTTTGGATTTTGATATTGATTTGGTGCCGGGCACCGTATCGTACGACTCCGGCAGGAGTTGTAGTAGTGGAAGGAGCAGCTTCAGGCTTCTTAGTATTGAGTTCGTTGACAGGCCGATGTGGCTACATATTTAGCTTGAGTCGGCTTGGTTGGCCCCGAATTATATTGTTGAGGGATAGGTTGATTCGATCGTTCTTGAGCTTGTTAGTGATTTGAGGAGAGCTATTTAGTTACTTTTCGGTGTTGTGAGACGTTATGATTTGTTGGTTATGGGCACATGTGGTGCGGTGCTATTGGGGATTCATAGTGAAAGTCGAGCGGGTAGAGTAATTAGGTGTTGCTCGGTAAATGGAGTGTTGGTTATTGATAATAGGTGAATTTGACTATAATCACACCTTAAATAATCACCTTCTTGTGTAGTTTAAATGCTAAAAGTGATAACAAAATGCTCTTATTAGTGTTTTTCATGGTTTGCAGGTGATAAATGTATAAGGAAGGCTAAGGAGCAGTTTTGGAGTCAAAAATTGGAGAAAAGAGGCCAAATGTGTAAATTCCCATTGAAGCTACGCCATGCCAGCCCCCGGGATTCAAAAAATACATTTGACCGCGGTTCTACCGCGGCAGAACCGCAGCAGGCGCAGAAACTTTAGGGGTCAAAGTGTCAAATACGGGATTTTTAGACCTAAACCCTATTTAAAACATTAGACTTCGCCCAAGAGAGGCATGTATTGATTTTTAGGTTATATTGGCAAGGGAAATTATTGTGAGAGAATACTTCAAACATCTTTCTTCTTTGCTTTTGATTTTTATGATGAATTCTATCTTAGTTTATTTACCCATAGCCATGAGTAGCTAAATTCCTTGTCTAAGGTTTTGATGGAACCTATTGAGTGATAAACTTTTTATTTATGTGAATACAAATTGCTAGTTTAATCTCTATTTGTTCAACTTCATATTTGTTGTAGTTAATTGACAGGATCATCAATTAGCTGTTCTTATTTAGTGTGCATAACTTGGAAAAGAGTGCATATTTAGGTTATTGTTGAACAACACCACTCCTAGATTATTAGAGGAATCTATAATTGTGGGTTTAAAGGCAGGATTAGTGATAACGAAGCCTTGGGTGTAATCTACAGTGAATCGTGCTAAATAAAGTAAGCTAGTGTATCTCGAAATAGTGCAATAGTAAATTACTGTGATTACTCGGGAGAGATTTACGGTAAGATTAGCGTTCATGATTGATAGAGGTGTGTTGGTAAATTTGTATGAGCATAAACAGAAGGGATTCCATCAATATGGAAAATCATTACCTTAGCTTTTTCTCATTATTGTCTACAACTTTATTAGTTTAGTTTAAATATATTTTGTTAATTGCAAGTGTAGTTGATAAAGAACATTCAACTAAGATTTGAATATTTGGGAAGCTGGTTCTTGAAGAATTAGTGGATTTGAAGATAGTGGTTGATAGGTTAACTCTCTGTGGATTCGACCCTGGGCGTAATACTCGGGTTATATTTGCAACGTCCGCAGAGTCCTTTTTATAAGGCATATTTGGGCGTGATCAGTTATGACATATCGGGTTGTGTGTCGCATGTTATCTGTTTCACCGTGGGTGTAATGAATTGCTTGGATTTCAGACATCAAATTGTGCGTGCCTGTCGATTTTGAGCATAGCGACTTGAGGTGTTTCATGTGTAACAGTGTTTGGATAGGATCGCGCATTGTGGCGAGGCCACGTGGAGATATTACCTTTCGGGGTAGATTCAGGTGTTCTATTTCTATGATGTAAGGCGGGATCTCAGCCTTGAGTTGTGATGGTACTGATGAGCTTGAGGTACAGCTCTTTCGTTTGAGTCATTTGCCATGATTTGAGTATGTTCAGACCGTTTCTTATTGGTGCGTGTATTATGCAAGTTGTGGCTTAGGCCTGTATTGAGGTGTCATGTCACCAGAGTGGTGTGTTGGATTCGAGGTGATCGTTGGAGTCATTAATGAATACGGACAGATTTGATTTCAGCTTGTTAGAAGGATAATATCAAGGTTCGGCTCGGAAATTTGTTATGGTATTAGTCAAAAGGGAAGTGGCTTTGGTTGATCTGAGAAATGGTTACGGCTTGCTGTGTGTTTCATTTATCGTTGGCGGTATATGAAAGTATTGGAATAGGACTTTAGCTAAATAAGAGGTTTCCTATCGATATTTGATTGTTGTGGCCAGCTACTGTGAATATAAGCTATTGTTTCGAGTGTTCGAATTGTGTGGTATATCATATGATTTCACATGAGGTTGAAGGTATGGGTTATTACAGCTGGTTCGGGCTTATTCTGAGTATAGAGGTGAGGTTCTGACTTGTGTATGATTTCGAAAAGTGCAATGTGGTTCTACGATTTATGGTCTAGATGGATTGTGAGATTTCAGCTATGTTGTGTTATCGGACCTGTGAGCACGTGATTTTTGCCCCAAATAAATTATTCCAAAATATATGCAAAAATAATTTTTGAATTTGTGTGGCAATTTATTGATAATTATTTGCTTAATAATAACTCATAAAACAGGTGGAAATACTAGGATTTTTTTTTTTCTAACTTTTGGAAAACAAAACAAAGAAAATCAAATATTATCTATTTGTATTAATTAGAAAATACCAAAAAAAATAGAAATTAATTACTCTTTAATTTTAGTAAAAATCAGAAAATTAAAAAAAATACAAGGAAAATACAAGGAAAAAATAGAAAATAAATACAAAAAGTAAAATAAAAAATATAGAAAATAAATGAATACAAAAATACGAAAATACAATATATAATGAAAATAATATAATACAAATTGGGCCAAACACAAAATTTCAGTAGCCCAAGGAATTAAATACATTGACCAGGCCCAAATGAAACAAGCCCGGTCTGCCTAATACTAAACCAAACGACACCGTCCAGGGGTAACTGGATCTGGACCATCGATTCATTTGATCAAACGGTCCAGAGTAACGATTGCCTAATAACTAAAACGACGTCGCACCTTGAACTAATCTGAGCCGTTAATATCCTCAATCTAATGGTCGTGATTAAATGATCACTTAAGCGGAACGACGTCGTATATGAGTTAATTAAATCTGAACCGTTGGTTCATTCAATCCAACGGTTCCAGATCATCCGAGGCTTTTAAATATACAAACGATACATATCATCTCATTTGTATACCCCTCGTCTCTAACCCCGAAACCCTAGCCGCCCTGATATTCTCTCCACCATCGCCGGAAACCTACCGGCGGTGGCTCACCATCACCTATGTTCAAGTCACCATGAACACCCTTTGGCCTCCTTCTTCCCCTCTTTCACCCTACCCCATCAGCTTCCCCTGAAAACCCTTGGAAACCTTCGAATGACCCAAAAGGTGTCGCCGGAACCCTACTCCGGCGAACACCACCTTTGAATTAGAGTCTGCCTTTAACACCCCATGACCGCCTTCTCATCCTCTTTAACCCCACCTAGGTGGTTTCTCTCGAATAAGCCTCAAACTCCTCGAATATTAGAAAATGTGTCGCCGGAACCTCACTCCGACGAACACCCCTAGTCCAAAACCACCATGTTAAACCCATAACACCCAGTGTTCCTAATCTAAGAGTCTTTTCACACAAAAAAAAAAGAGACTCAATGAGTCTGCCTGAGAAATAAAAATCCAAGTAATAGTCGCCTGAACTTCCAAGTTCGGGATAATCAAGAAAAGTGAAGAAAAATGAAGGAAAAAGAAAACAGAAGAAAGAAAAGAAGAAAACAAGAATCAAAAGCTAAGTGTTCTAATCCTGGTTTTTTCTGTTGCGCGTCTCTTTGCTTTCCTGACTGTTCTATTTGTTCTATCACATGCCTCTTTGCCTTCCTGATTTTTTTTTCTTAGTTGTGAATAGCATGCCTGTAACCTCGTGGTTTTCTGATTTTTCTTGTTTGAGAATCACATGGCTATAATCTCTCGTCTCTGAAATATTCTTAGTCAAAACTGTGTGTTTGTGTTCATAACCCCACTTAGATTTCTAGGGTTTTACTTGATAAAATTAAAATTAGTAATTAAGTCTTCTATTGATTAGATTCTACCTCTAATTAATTTGTTCCTTTGAATCGCGTCAATTGAATACTTAGATCTAATTGGATTTTGTCTGTGAAATTGTCTATTGTTAGTTATTTTTGTAAGTCGATTTTGACTTTGACTTTTAGTTTCTGATCGATAAAGGGGTTAACGGGATAAATGAAAGGAAAATACAGGTCTAAATGGGGGAAGGTTAATTAATATACTGTAAATAACCTAAAGGGGTAAGGGTATAATTGGCAATGCTGCCTGGTTCGTGGGTAAAAATCTAAAGAATAAAGGGTATTCTGGGTACAATAAAAGGGTAGATAAGTAGAAATTGAAAGCAAGTGAGGGTAACATGGACAATTAAGGGTATTAGAATAGTGTAGACACCACTAGAACCTTCTAGCAGGGGTTCTAGTGCATTTACGATTAAACTAGGTGTATTAATCTGAAAATAATTCATAAGATAAGGGGTGAAAAATCAGAATATTAATTTCAAAATTCCCTCCCATTTTGTTCTCTAAATAGGCCTCATTAGGCCACATTAAAGGGGTTTTTAGAAGTTTAGAAGTTTGGAAATTCATAAAGTTTTGAAATTCTAGAGGTTCGAAGAGTTCTGAAAAGGTTTTGAAGTTTGAAAAGTTCAAATTTCAATAATACTATTACTGTTCTATTGGTTTTTGATTCAAGTTCGAGTGGAAG